>JADLZL010002108.1:0-166143 GCA_015844335.1 Chrysopogon serrulatus | reverse complement strand
TTATATGTGATCGTGCAAGATTATGCCAAAAGCAGTACAGCTCAGTACAGCTCAAGTCACCAAAAAGCAACACAACAGAAAATTGATTACTATATAATAAAGAACCAATTTGATGAGGCCATTCAATATATAAATAGAACAACTTGGGTAATTATCCCATACATACTTCATTCTATGATGATTTCCTTGGATTAATTGGACGATTGCTACTGCATGGCTGCCTCAGTGGAATTGGCCAGCTGATTTTAGGTAGATTTTTCAACGCAAATCTACAAATTATAAACAATTGGATTCTCAAACGTGCGTACGTGTTCAGGTTATTCAATCGGCGTAACCCGGCCCCATACTTCTTGTATAAATGGGACCAGATGCTTGTGCTCGTAGCCGCCAAACCACCACACCATAGTCAGTCATGGAGATGATGCTGGTGTTGATTGTTGGCCTCGCACTGTTTGGCACCGGCAGCGCGGGCAGTAGTCCTGATGATGAGATTGCTCTCGCTCGAAGCATCGAAGCCTGCACTGCGCCGCCCCCCTCGCTGTTCGAACTTGTTTTTGGTGGTCCTTACTGCAGGCAATCTTCACGAAATGTAGTAGAAGCTACTAATGAAGTTATTATTGCAAGGCGGCGGTTTAATTTGATTGGTTATGCACGCCCAAGTGTGTGTTGCTCGAGGTGGCCGATACACATGGTGCAGGACGACCAAGCGAGTGCATCTGCACTGCTCTGAAGAAAGCATCCGGAGGAGCAAGGGATGCCCGCGACAGGGTGTGCAGCGGGGCTGTGAAAAAAGCGATCGAGCGGTGCGCCAGCACAAAGTAATAATCCATCCACTCTGGCTCTGCTGGTCAGCCGGTTTGGGTTTGCATTCCATTCGCTTTAAAGTTTGTTATTCCTGTACTATTAAAATGTTGTGTTCGACAAATGATGCGTGCCTTTTGTATTTGTTTCCACCAAATAATTTAAACAAACCTATTCTATGATGATACTCGTCAGAACTGCAATTGGAGTTTTTACTTTATTATTATAATATATTATTTGTATATACTCCTGTATATATTTTTATCATATTTGTCGACTAAAATTTTAAAACGATGTAATAGTAACCTATAAGTGTCCGCATGTTTTCAACGTATAGACAACATTGAAACTTTAGTAAGTTATGAGAGTGACAATGTGTTGTAACCTAGTGTGTCGTGATTGTTCTTTAGGCCTTATGCATGTATAGCATATCTGATAACAGAGGCACAAATACTTTCGTTTGTACATGAACACGGTTTCCAAGCATAAATTCGGAAACATCTCATCATGACATTATTCAACAAACCAAATACAATTATATAGTGCATATGGGAATTTTATGGTATCATCGAGGAGCTAATTGTCGCATCGTATTCATCTACAAACATATATTAGGATAATAACTAATGGGAAGGTGTTTTAATTTGGTCACAGATCATAAGAACAAAGAAAATGGTAAAATATGGATTGAGCGTCGCTAGAACTAAAAAAATTATAAAAAAACAATTCACTTAGAAATCCACAAAGAACAAATAAGACAAACAAATTAAACAAACATCAATAAATTTCTGAGTATTCACAATTGAGCTCACCTTACGAACATGCCAAAGTAATCCTTGTACTTATTGGTTTTATTAAGCAACCAACCAACATAAGGGAAAAAAAGAAAATTTAAATTACTAATATGAACTTGTTAAGACTAAAAGTGGAACATACAAATGAAACTGGTTACCAGCACCATGTTCTCTTAATGAAATCAAAATCAAGAGAAAATGATTGACATGGAGGCCACGAACATAAGAAGGCATGCATTAGTGGATAGCCACGAACATAAATAAGGCCACCGGGTATCACCTTACCAAATTGAATTAGCTTACAAAAAAAAAGAGAGTTGAGAAAATATGAGAACGTACACAAGCAAGTGGGCTGGAGCCTGGAGGCCGGCACCTGCTCTAATCCGCAAAAATAAATTGCACATGGTATAGCAGTAGCAAGAGAACTTAAATAAGGAAAAGAGAACACATAATTGTCCTAAATTCACCTTCTTGTCTTTGAAGAAATGATCTGCGCTTTGTGCATCCTCACGACCACCATCCAAACAATTAGAACCTGATGAGGTATGTATGCTCAGTAAGAAAATTGTAACAATTTGAGGCACAAAAAAAAAAAAACAGATCAATTTCCATTAATAGATGAATAAAAAAGGAAAGGCACAAAATTTGGATAGGGAGCAAATTTTGCCTAAAATATTTTAGATTCTACGTAAAATATTAACATGGTACTACATTGAAACATAGTTGCATTTGAACCACCGAAGCTCACTCACAACGTCAAACTTTAGTTTCCAGTGCGCTCTCTTGGGATCAGGCTCTGTACCGTTTTCGAAGGTAACGTGACAACATTGTCATGTGCATTCTTCTGATTAATTTGTGGTTCTTACTAGTGTGTGGCTGTTACTCTTGTGAACTGCATGTTTTGATTCTCACTATTGAAAATGCCACGGTTCAGAAACATTTGCCCAGATTTAGTTAGTTTGTCGTGCTGTTGGTGCCATCTAGAGGTACTACTAGCTTATGGCTCTGCTGAACTTATTATAGACAGTCATTTGTGAAAAATTTACTAATGTTGTCCATTAACTGTAGATTCCCTTGGCAAAACTTTTGCCCCGTCCCATCGATGATTGTCATACGTATATAGAATATTAAATATAGTCTAAAAAAATAACAATTACATAGATTGCGATAACTTTACGAGACGAATCTTTTAAGCCTAATTAGTCCATAATTTGACAATATACTGCTACAATAAACATTTCCTAATGACGGATTAATTATACTTAAAAAAATTTGTCTCATGGTTTCCTGACGACTTATGTAATTTGTTTTTTTTATTAGTATTTGAAACCTCCTTCCGACATTTCTCCGACATTCTGGTGTGACACAGGCAAAACTTTTTCCACACCATCCAAACACCCCCTAGATGCAGCGCCAAATAATGTTGTGCTCATGCTCTGCACAGACACACAGGTTTCTGTCTGCTCTCTGTTTCTGGATGATTGGTCGTCAACGAAGAATGCTTTGAAAATGAATGCGTTGATCGATTGAACTTGCAAGTTAATGAATTGATTGATTGAGTAATTACAAAGCCATTCCTGCTGATCCACCAGTCAGTCAGTTCGGCACAGGCAGTGGTGAGCTGTGACTGTGACGATCACCAGAGCCTCCTCTCCCTGACGAGCCCCTGCACCTCGTCCCAGAGCCCGCCCTTGACGACGGTGGCGAGTCCTAGCACGGCGGCTCTGCAAGCCGCGACGTGCCAGAGCCCCGCACGCACCTCATCGTGGAGCTGCTCGCGCTCCCACCCATAGAAGCCGTCGAAGAAGCGGAAGTCCTGGACGCCCACCACGCCCGGCGCTTAGCTAGCTTCGGCGGCGCACCCGACGGTCTCCCTCGTCCCGTAGTGGAGCCCCGGCATGACCTCCTCAAAACAGCCCCTGTCCGCGCTGCCACCACGCCGCCGCCCGGCACCGCTGGCACCGCCGCCCCGAAGCGGCACGGGGCCTGAGGATGAAGAAGCACTCCTCCGGGCGGTCCGCCCGAAGAAGAGCGGGCGGCCGGTGAAGGCGGGCGGCGATGTCGGCGTCGTCCGCGAAGATGGTCTTGGACGCCTCCTTGATGGACATGAGCGAGGGGCGGTTGAGGATGACGCCGACGGGCCGAGCTTGTGGCGCGCGCCCGAGGTGAGGAGCAGGATCACCGTGCGCCAAAGATGCGAGCCGCCCAGCTTCTCCGCCGCGATCAGCAGGCACCCCTTCTCGCTCCACCAGCGGGTGCGCCCACTTGTCGCCGCCGACGCCTTCTTCACCGGCTGCATCGGGTGTCGTGGGTCGTTGGCACGCCCGGGTTGGCGGCGTGCTGCTCGTTGAAGTAGAGCTGCGCGCTGAATGACCGCCAGTCGGGGGTCGATGGGCGGCGGCGGTGCGCCGCCGTCCTCCGACGGCCCCCAAGGCGTTGATGCTGCTGCAGCCTGCGTATGTCATGTTCCGATCACTCACAAGTCACAAGTCACAAGTGATGGACGACGACGACGAGCAAGGGAAGGAAGGAAAAGGAGCAGGAGATCACTCACAAGCACGGCGACCGCCGATGAACAGGCGAGGTTTAGGCTTTGCCGAGCCGGTGGGCAGCGACTGCACCACCATGCTCTTGGACGATGCTGCTTTGGAGGTCAGGAAGCATGACGTCGTTTCCATTGTGTGTGACGGACAGACAGCAAAGGTAGCAGGGAGGGAGAGTCCTTCAAGTAGGTTGGAGATGGAATCGCGGCGGAGCCTCAGCACCACAAGAATTCAAGCCTGTGGATTATGGATATACTAGCTCGTGTCCTCTTAGCGGACCATCTGGGCATAAACGCACATCTATAAATTTAATAGTTGGTGCTTTCACGAAACACCGACAATCCCTCACCAATATCCCTAAGCATTAACTAGGTTGTCATCCCTAATTGTATATGCTAAGGATAAAATATAGGTTTATATATGTATCAATCATTCTATTTGACTAGGCAGAAATACAAACTAAGAATATAAACTAAGAACGGTTCTGCAAGCGGACAGATAATTATACCATTGTAGCATTTTACCTAGGGAGTTCTTCCAGGTTGTCGATTTATATTTATACCACTGGGAAGGTCTATATAGGACTTATATCTATAACTTACACTATTGATGTCAACTTATACTATTAATATGAAAAGTAAACCATAACTAGAATCCAACTCATAACAGGGGATAAGTCACGTGATAAAAGATATATGATAAATAATGATCACCATCATAAATAGATAAACATCGAGCTCTTCTAGTCATAGTAATAGCTAGCCAATGGATAAACTCGGAATAAATACTAAGGTAATTCAATAACTACATCAATGAATACTCTAATTAGTGCAATTACATCTAGCAATCATTGTTAAGTTAATCCTACATCATGATCACATGTAAAGAGGCATCAACTAGGAAGGATGTGAAACAGAGTCATCATCCAACTTCGCGACCGTGCCCATGCTAGTCCTACGCATTTGAGGGCGGACTACGAAGAACCAACGCAGTTGCCACCTACGCGGACTACCACACGTCCCGGCACATCGGGGTGCACTCGCAGATAAGCAAGATATCTAAACACCACGTCTACATACGCCAATCATTCACCCACGATATCTCTCGGATGAACGCTATACGAGCAATTACATGAATTCAATAGGATCAAACTAACTATGCTAAACATATAATCAAAGCGCACAATGACTATTGCAATTAAGAACATATATAAGATTAAGAACAATGTTTTTCAAATCATAATGTTGAATACAATAAGAGAAAAGTACTAGAACTATACCGAACTCCGCGCTCGCATGGCAGGGGGCTCTAGATCCCGCCGAAGAACTAGAACTCTTCTACTTCTAATCTAACTAGGCTAAAGCTATGAACTAGAGAGGCTCGATGAACTAGAGAAGGCTCTTGATGGCTTGATCTCCAAATGACTTGATGCCTCCGTGGGAGGGGGGTCTGCCCCTTTATTTATAGCCCTGGGATGAACGTGCGCCGCAGATCAAACCGACTTAACCAAGGGCCGAGATGACTCCTCATAGGCGGTGGAAGAAGCTTCCGAAGGAGGGGCCGAAACCCTAACTTGGGCGCCCGGCCGGCGGGGGTGGGGCCGGCCGGCCCCACCTGGCGGCGCGTCTGCGGGTTCCGTTTGCTTCCAAAGTCTTCTAGATCCTTCCCACATATCGATGGTTAGGTACACAAGCTTTCAAACAGAGATTCTCGTCCGGATTAGACAGTAACTGCTCTAACCTTCTAACTTACCCATTCTACCTTTAACCATAGGGCTTTATAGCTTTTGCATAAGTCTTGAGCAATCGAAAGACAGAACAATCAAGTCAAACACTATGTCTCAGATTCTTCACAGTACCAATATTCTGAAGTTTTGTAAGTTTTCGAAATAAAACTCAGAACTTAACTGTATGACACCCTCAAGTCTTTTATTATATGTGGTATTTATGGATCTCACTTGAGGCATTCATGTTGTCATACCCTCCTACAACTAATGCTTATAGTGGAGCTTATAGGAGTGGCAATAACAAGGATGGGCATACTTGCAATACATATGTTATAAAGTCAAACAATGGATCTACAGAGAATCGAGACATACAATCAAACTAAGATGTGCATGTGTATGGAATATGGTGGATAGGTGTATATATGGTATTTCATGGCTAATTCTAATTCTACTTTTGCTCTTTGAAAATAAACCTCTCTCCCTTTGAACTTAGAACTTTCGCGGGAAAACATGGGCTATCTTTAATCTTTCTTTCTTCTTTTCTTTTTTTTTTTTAGAACCCGGGGAGGCGGGCATCTAAGTACCCATTGTTTTAATTGCTAGGACACTTATCCTTCTTTTACTCCCTCTTTTTTTTCGATAACATTCCTTTTGCATAGCCACATGCATCCTTTGAATAAATGATTGGAGAGATAACAACAATAACTTAGAGCATTTATAATAGGGCTGTCCTATGGGATATATTCTTGGTGTCTACTCCAAGTGCAGGAGAGACATATTTTTCTTTATTTTTTTATGATGAACATGGGTGAAAGTGGAAATGGTTACGATTACTCCCAGAGTAGGAATAATGCATATGTGGCTGGAGTGTGTAAGTGATCTTGGTTTTAAAAGCATGACAAGACTCTCATAAGGTATACAATAAAGGTTGACTGAACTCAATGCAAAGCAAGTAACATAAATGTAAAAAAGTTTTCTATCTCTAAATATATCATCTCTGGCTTTGGTAGGAATTCACAACTTGTCATACAAGAGCTCATCATGTAAGATTTTGAATTTTTAAATGATAAATCTCCAGAACTTAGGAATAAGATAAATAGCAGCTCAACCTTCATGAATCATATCAATCAATCACCTAGACTTAGCTCAAGCATATGCCTCCACGAGTTTCAGGCTCGAAGTAAATACTTAAGTCAAAACAGTAATATCTAAAACTCGAGAGAATTTAATGTTGAAAACTAGGCACTTGAAAGGAATGACAACAGAGCAACTATTCATCATCTCCAAGATAAAATTTTAATGTTCATCAGTTTTAATTGACTCTAGCCTAGACTCGACTCTAAACATACTCTTTAATATATTGCTAAGTATTTATTTGGTTTTAATGGCTATTCATCTTTTTATTTGTTTTAAACTATCGGACTCACAAAAGACTATGACTTGTGGACCTTCATGTGCCCATATGTTTTTTTGGTATTTTTTGACTTTATAAAATAGACTCGATAATCGCATAGGTATAGTTACCTGATAATTTGCAATATTTAGTGTTGATGATCTTTAGGACGAGCTTGCAAGTAGTAGTCCTAGGGGGCTCCACCGATGGGCTCACTCCTTAGTCATAATATTGTTCCCGCATAATTATGATCCAAAAAACAAAAACTCGAGGCTCGAATTATGATAAGGGGTTAGCGGTCAGCCAGATGAGTAATTGATTAATCTTAATGGGCAAATATTAATTGGCGATTCTAGCAGATTCTTTTTTTTTTCTTTTTTTTTATTATTATTATTATTTTAGATTTTATATTTTATGATGCTCTAAAAATAAATTTAGGTTCTATTTATTTTTTATTTTGATGCTATCACAAGAAATATTTCTACGGGGGTTACTATAAGTCTACTTGCATGAGATTTAAATATTTATGATGCACTAATAAAAGCTATAAATATTTTTGTCTTTCTTTTCAATGTACTGATATAAAATGATAAAGATTTTTATTTTATTTTTAGTATGCAGAAGGATATATATATATATATGCTATATATATTTTTTTAGCCACCACGGTGAGTACTTCCACAGGTTTTATACCCCAAGGGTTTCACATGGGGCTTCAAGTTTTTAAGATGCATGAATGCAACTTAATGCATGTCTATTCATTTTTGTCATTTCCTATGCAAAGGTAATGCGTAAGAGTGAACCTACTTAAGAGAAAATAAATCAATATAGAAAAGTAAAAATGGATAACTACCGATGTTACCTCACGGTGAGGGTTCAATGTTCCGAGTCTTCCGAACCGGACTCCTCCTTGCAAAGATTCATTAATCAAGTACTTCGGTTTGCTCTTGAGGTGGTGCCTCCACTAGTGGCTCCTAATGGCGGTGCCACCTTCTTCCCTTTCTTTTATAGGCGTCTTAAAACCAATCTTATGTGTATCATTATTACTAGTTGAAAACTTCCACTTATAGAATTTAGAGGATTGCCTCCCCACACTTTGACTGAAGTGTGTTCTGCCCATAAAGATAAGGTAGAGATCAAGTGCATGGGCTCTGCTGGTGGGAAAATACCAACAGAACCAGAAATTTATTCATCCTCTAACCTCCATTATTAGAGCATGATGAAGGGTAAATGAATTTCAATCGTCTTTTCCTTTCTTGTATCTTGGGTTGTTCATTACCATCTTGTCTCGTATGTTGTACTTCTTTCTCACTCTTCAGACCTCTGCTTCTCTCATTATTTTCTCTCTGCAAGGGGTTAGTAGACAACACATACCCGAAGGAATATACTATTTATTAAAGTACGGATAGTGTTTGCCAAAGAGTTAAAGATTAATCAGTAGCTCGTGTTTTCAATGATTCACCACTATTTTAAATTTTTTTTCCATCAAGGTTAAAGCGAGGATATTATTTTGAAGCATACCTTTAACCTTGACTTGATTCTACGAATAGTCTTCTAATATGATGTGGCAGAACCTTCTAAATTATATGGCCCACAAGCACCTGATATTGTCCCTAAGACCTCTGTCAGCCATACTTGTGTACCACATAACTCAGAATGTTCTGTCAGGTGAAACCTCGATGACACCACGATCCTCCAGGATCAACTTCTTACAAGAAACTTGCTGTATTACAACCGTTTTATTCAAATATAACAGAGTAGCGGAAGATTTATAAAAGAAATTACAAGACTTGATCAGAGTTTGATTAAACAAAATTTAACTGAGTATACGAAAGCAAGAAAGAACCATAGAGTACTTGTAAGAGAACGTCTCGACGGGAGGTATTCGATCATGCCAAGCCCACTTTGGTATGACCGGTTAGCTTCACTAATCAGCACCAAAGAACGGGGGTCAAACAAACCCCGAGTACAAAAGTACTCCGCAAGACTTACCCGACAGAAAAAAGTGGAGAAGACTCAGAAATGCTGGCTGATGGGAATCAAGGTAAGGCTTTAGCAAGAATCAAAGACACATTTGCGGAAAAGCATTTTAAAGCTGATCCTTACTATGCCAATCACTTGTCAACCATGTAACGATTTCAAAACTTTTCAACCTCAACAACTTTCATCATTACTACGATGCCGGGGCTAGGATCAAGTCTCCCATATCGTGGAGCACCGACGATTCGAATCGCTTTATATACCCAGCTGGGGCTTCCTAGCCACACGATGTATGCAGGACCAACATCTTACATACATCAACTCACGCTTGAATTTCTCCACCCCAAAACGGGTCCTAGCCGCGAGAGTACAGTACACCATCTCCCTACGCCGCGGTCCCCTTCCACGGTGCGTCCCGTAGGATGGGTACACGCTACGCTCGTCCCGGTTGTCCGTTCTCGTCATGGATAGTTCAAGGGAGCTTACCGCCATTAGCATGCGACTAGTACTATCCAATAACCTCATGATCCCTGGGCCAAACAACGGACGGTCCTTAACCGACTCACAAGTGGACGACACTACACCAGGGCACTAGCCCATCCTGGTGCAAGTCACTCCACCCGGTCTCGATTTACTCATCATCATGCCCTTGTTGCGTACCCTTGACCCCGTTGGAACAAGGATAAACAACAAGCAACATCAGGTTTTCATAACTTCCCTCAACGGGGTATTGTTATCAAACTTTGAAAAACATTTTATTTGTAAAGCCTAGGCTATCAGCGAGACTAAGCATATACTAAGCATTTTCAAATCAAAGCAGGTTTCAGGGATAATATATCAAGGTACGGTAAATGCATCAGATAGGATATCACACAACACCTACACTTAATGCATCATAACATTAACATAAATATAAAGGACTTTTAAAATTCAAAGAAGGGTTTAATGCATCCGGGGCTTGCCTGTGTTGCAGAGAAGATTAGTTGTTAGTCCTGACATCGACTTCTTCGGCAGATTCCTCTCTCCGGAACTTGGATCAACACGAACCCTTTTCCGAAGCTTGATCAACGCGAACCTTCACTCTCTCAGACACTACACGTATATAAATGATGCATGCTAAGTATTATGAAATGCTTGACATGATGCAGGATGTAGGGCAACATGGATGAAACAACGTAACTCTGTATTATCTTGAGTACAACTTTCCTTCACGATAAAGTTGCATCAAAAGATCATAATTAGCAATTACGATGACATTGGATAATGTAACGCAATCAACATAATTGAATTGCCGAAGGTCATTAGAGTTAATGACCTAGGGTAATCACTCAATCCCAAAATCAATCAACCCTAATAGTGATTAAGAATTACTAAGGTTATTAACCATTTTTACCGTTGTTGAAAGCCACTAATTAACTTGCTAATTAATTAGCTACTACTACACATGTGATGATAGCCACTAGTAACACTACGCAATCAAGCCATGAATCATTAGGGGAGTAACGGTTCATGGTCTTCAAGTCATATCAAAAGGAAATCAACCTAAGTGAAGCATATAATAAATTACTTTAGGCATTTATCGTTTATGTAAACATGTGAGCAACTCTACATATAACTATACATGATCATGCCTTGGACCAGAGATGTTTTACTGATCCAAGGTCTCCAAACAAAACTATAAATCACCCAACATTTTAATTAGAAAACTAATTAACTAATGGTTATTTTATTAATCATTTTCACATGCTTTAAACAAGGTGTAAATTATTCTATAAAGCAAACTTGCTCAAAACAGTGCCCAATTTTTAGTGGAGGTTCATTTTGGCATCAAAAGGTTAACCCTAAATTTTTATGATTTTTGGGTTATTATTTTACTCTACAAAAATCAAACATCATGCATTTATTAATTAAAGTATGCAATTATTAAACATGACAAAAGTGCTTGACATGCTGCAACCATATTTTTATATGAAACTACACATCATGAGGATCACAAATATATTTTTGTTATATTTTTAATTGCCCAGAATATTTAATTATGAAAATGACAAAATCAGGAAAAAGAAATTCTTTTTGAAAAAGGAAAACCCTATCCCTTCCCTACTGGACCGGGCCGCGGCCCAACTCGGCCCAGCAGTGGCCTGGCCCGGCCCTGTTCTCCTTCCCTCCTCCTCCTTCCATTCGAACAGAGGCACACGACGGCGCCGGCGATCTTCCTCGCCGACGGTGAACTTCCCCGCGGCGGCGAGCAGACCTACGCGACCCCCATGATCTAACGACTCTGGCTAAGGGGTTGGACAGACGGATTAGGACTCGGGGTTGCTGTGGCGACGGCCATGGCGGCCCGGCGACGACATGACACGACGGCGCAGCAGCGGAGTCACCACCAACGGCCACGATGTACTGAAAACGATGAACCAAGAGGTCAAGGAGGCTCACCATGACACGATGCTCATGTTGGATTGACGAGAGGCAGAGCAGAAAGGCTTGGCCACGGCGGAGGTGACCTTGACGGCATAAACCAGCGGCACGGCTGCGTTCCGACGAACCGACGGCGATAGGGATGCAACGGGTAGGTCAGTGAGCTTCACGACCCCTAAGAGAAGCTACTGGTGGTACTGGTTTGGCCGGATAGATTCTGGAGGTAGCTGGCCGCGAGCGAAACAGAGCTCGGCGACGGAATCCATGGATGTGCACCAGCAGTGGGGTCACGTTCCGGTGAGACCGCGACGGTAGAGAGTTTGAGATCGAGCCGACGGAAACCACGAGCTCAAGGCGGAACTCGGGCACTGCTTGGCTTGATCAGGGACACTCCGAGGCGGACGGACATGGCGAGCGGACGGAGTGGCTTCCGGTGACCGGTGCTGAGGAAGAAAGCCAAGGTCCGGTTGATCCCGACGACGAGGGAAAGCGACAGGTAGCTCGGCGTGTGCGCCATGAAGTTTTGGAGCCACCGGGAAAGGCAATTGACAGGGGCAGTGTGGTGACGGTGAATTTGGTCGACGATTCAACACAGCCGGGGCGACGACGGCGCAAAGGCGGAGAAAAACGATGACGACGGGCCGGACAGGTTTTTTATAGGGCGGGGGGGATAGTCGACAGGTGGGTGATGATTTCGCGAGCTCGGCCAGATGTTCGGTTGCGCGAGAAACCTGGGAAGACACCGGAAGGGCCACGGTGGCGATCGGCTGGCATGGGCACGGCAGAGGAGAACTCAGTTTCCCTCCCACCCCGAGTTACTGTAGCACAGTGCCACCTCTCCTTTCTCTTTTTCCAAATTACTCCCAACAATTGAACATAACATGAAAAACTCCCAAAATATAAATTGTGCAAATTTTCATACTCTACAAACTTTATTAAACAAGTTCTGTCAAATTCCAATTAGTTTTGAAACTAAATTTAAAAATTGAAAAGAGGGCAAAAACCCTAAATGTAAGGATTTCAAAATTACTGTTAAATTTTGAATAAAAGATGAAAATCTCCAAAAATAAAAGTTGTTCCTTTTCTCAAGATCTGCAATTTTCATTTAGAAAGTTTTTCATGAAACTGAATAAATTTTGAATTAGAGTTTAAAACTCAAAAAGGGGACAATTTCTCATTTAAAGAACTTTTGAAATTTCTTTTGATTTTATTCAAAAACTTGAAAAACTTTATTTACCAAACTTGTAGAGCTCTGAGAGATACACAAATTGTATTTTGGAAGTTTTCCCAAATTTTGAATATTTTGAGATGAAATTGAGAAAGGGGCAAAAGGCACTTTTGAATTTCAAGCTTTTGAAAAGGATTTTCAAATTGATTCTTTGGCCAATTAATTAATGATGTTGTGATACTTTTCAAACCCAACCAATGGCATACTTTCAAAGTACAAAGTTCATACTTTGAAATGGTGCCAAAGTTTGGTAACTTTTATTTGCAAAATTAATTATGGTTAGCTCCTCAAAAGTGAACTTGGAATACAAATTCCAACACCTAGGGTTAGGGTTTGGGATTTGGATTTCGAATTCAAATTTGATTCTTTCTTTTTACATCATTTGACTTGTAAAACATGCTTAGGATGTTAAACATAGTTAGCCAAAGACTTAATCACTCCAAGGTTGCTTTTAGTTTAATCACTTTTATAAACTTGATAAAGCATGTAAGTGAAATTTAATTGCTTTGCCACACTATTCTAATTGGCATGCATAACAAGCTATACTAGTGAGCATCAATCATGATCAGCATCTCAAAACACGCTTAACATACAAGACAAAACATCACTTGTGCAAGGATCATTAACACCATGACATGCGCTAATGCACTTGATGCTTGGTGATTAATGAATTAATAAACATGATGCTTAATGCATAAAATAATGACATGGTGAGGTTTAGGTTAACGTAACACTAGGGGTGTTACATTATATCCCTCTTAAAAGAAATCTCGTCCTGAGATTTAAGGCTTTGGGTTAAGTAATGGAAAAGAAAATGTATCAAGCATATGGACTTGTAAGAAGTTCATAAAGCAGCAAGGTTTGGGTTGGAGAATTCCAACTAAAACCAAGAGATAACTATTGGTGGTGGGAGTGTCAACAAGAATTACGTATCTAAATATCAAAGAAAGGGAATACAACAACGGTAGGGTTTGAGTAACGGTAAAAAAACGTATCAAGCACATTAAGTTTCAAAAAGTTCACAAAGCAAGAGAGTTGGGTTCGGGGTTACAACCAAGATTGAAACATGGTTGCAAGGCTAAAACTTAATGAATTTTTAGGATACACATGAAATAAACTTTGCATATACAAGGAGTTGGGATTTTAAAGAATGATTTCAAGGGAGCACTTTAACTGCGAAAAGCGATGGAGGATGATCATTGATCTCAATCAAACGAGCGCCCAGCAGTAACTCATGTGGCTGCAGCACACAGGAGACCCCAGGTTTCGACGCTGTATCGGGATCGTGGATCATGGTACCATCGTAAAACATAAGTTTGATAACTCTCACATGACACGAGGTCAAGGAATTGGCGTGTGTCAAAACTAGAAAGACAAGGTAAGACACATGCATAGGCGAAGAAATCAAGGTTGTCTTCAAGTATTTGCTAAGCAAAAGTTTCTTAGCAAAGCGAGATACAGGACGAGATTAGTGGGATCTTAATAGCTATGCGGACAATAGCTATTGTTGGATTAATGAAGAACATGTTACCTTTATCTTATATGATAGGTATGATGCATGCTCGTCCTATACGTCCTCACGACGTTAGTTAGCACACCACTCACAACTCACCATAGGGCAATACTGTATACACTAGTCTTGCAGGGTGAGACATGATACATAAAGACTCTTGGCAGCGCACTATCAATGAAGTTGACGCTTCATTGGATTTCCTCGAAAAGACTCAAAGATTCTTCAGTATTGTTGAGGATTATCCGAAAAGTCTTCTCGACAGCTTGCAGCAACTTTGGGGAAGATCGTAAGACAAATTTTACCTTGTTTTGTTAAAAACTTTTACTTGTAAACTCATTTTGAAGTTTTTGCAAAGCAATACTACAAGTATCTTTGTAAGAATCGCTCTCGATACCATTACATTGGCGGGCGAACCTTCTAAATTATATGGCCCACAAGCACCCCGACATTGTCCCTAAGACCTCTGTCACCATACTTGTGTACCACATAACTCAGAATGTTCTGTCGGGTGAAACCCCGATGACACCACGATCCTCCAGGATCAACTTCTTACAAGAAACTTGTAGTATTACAACCGTTTTATTCAAATATAACCGAGTAGCGAAAGATTTACAAAAGAAATTACAAGACTTGATCAGAGTTTGATTAAACAAAACTTAACTGAGTATGCGGAAGCAAGAAAGAACTATAGAGTACTTGTAAGAGAACGTCTCAGACGGGAGGTATTCGATCATGCCAAGCCCACTGGTATGACCGAAGTTAGCTTCACTAATCAGCACCTACAACAGGGGTCAAACAAACCCTGAGTACAAAAGTACTCCGCAAGACTTACCCGACAGAAAAGAGTGGAGAAGACTCAGGAATGCTGGCTGATGGGAATCAAGGTAAGGCTTTAGCAAGAATCAAAGACACATTTGCGGAAAAGCGTTTTAAAGCTGATCCTTACTATGCCAATCACTTGTCAACCATGTAACGATTTCAAAACTTTTCAACCTCAATAACTTTCATCATCACTATGATGCCGGGGCTAGGATCAAGTCTCCCATATCGTGGAGCACCGACGATTCGAATCGCTTTATATACCCAGCTGGGGCTTCCTAGCCACACGATGTATGCAGGACCAACATCTTACATACATCAACTCACGCTTGAATTTCTCCACCCCAGAACGGGTCCTAGCCGCGAGAGTACAGTACACCATCTCCCTACGCCGCGGTCCCCTTCCACGGTGCGCCCCGTAGGATGGGTACACGCTACGCTCGTCCCGGTTGTCCGTTCTCGTCATGGATAGTTCAAGGGAGCTTACCGCCATTAGCATGCGACTAGTACTATCCAATAACCTCATGATCCCAGGGCCAAATAACAGACGGTCCTTAACCGACTCACAAGTGGACGACACTAAACCAGGGCACTAGCCCATCCTAGTGCAAGTCACTCCACCTGGTCTCGATTTACTCATCATCATGCCCTTGTTGCGTACCCTTGACCCCGTCGGAACAAGGATAAACAACAAGCAACATCAGGTTTTCATAACTTCCCTCAACGGGGTATTGTTATCAAACTTTGAAAAGCGTTTTATTTGTAAAGCCTAGGCTATCAGCGAGACTAAGCATATACTAAGCATTTTCAAATCAAAGCAGGTTTCAGGGATAATATATCAAGGTACGGTAAATGCATCAGATACGATATCACACAACTCCTACACTTAATGCATCATAACATTAACATAAAATATAAAGGACTTTCGAAATTCAAAGAAGGGTTTAATGCATCCGGGGCTTGCCTGTGTTGCAGAGAAGATTAATTGTTAGTCCTGACATTGATTTCTTCGGTAGATTACTCTCTCTGAAACTTGGATCAACACGAACCCTTTTCCAAAGCTTGATCAACGTGAACCTTCACTCTCTCGGACACTACACGTATATAAATGATGCATGCTAAGTATGATGAAATGCATGACATGATGCAGGATGTAGGGCAACATGGATGAAACAACGTAACTCTGTATTATCTTGAGTACAACTTTCCTTCACGGTAATGTTGCATCAAAAGATCATAATTAGCAATTACGATGACATTGGATAATGTAACGCAATCAACGTAATTGAATTGCTGAAGGTCATTAGAATTAATGACCTAGGGTCATCACTCAATCCCAAAATCAATCAACCCTAATAGTGATTAAGAATTACTAAGGTTATTAACCATTTTTACAGTTGTTGAAAGCCACTAATTAACTTGCTAATTAATTAGCTAATACTACACATGTGATGATAGCCACTAGTAACACTACGCAATCAAGCCATGAATCATTAGGGGAGTAACGGTTCATGGTCTTCAAGTCATATCAAAAGGAAATCAACCTAATTGAAGCATATAATAAATTACTTTAGGCATTTATCGTTTATGTAAACATGTGAGCAACTCTACATATAACTATACATGATCATGCCTTGGACCAGAGATGTTTTACTGATCCAAGGTCTCCAAACAAAACTATAAATCACCCAACATTTTAATTAGAAAACCAATTAACTAATGGTTATTTTATTAATCATTTTCACAGGCATTAAACAAGGTGTAAATTATTCTATAAAGCAAACTTGCTCAAAACAGTGCCTAATTTTTAGTGGAGGTTCATTTTGGCATCAAAAGGTTAACCCTAAATTTTTATGATTTTTGGGTTATTATTTTACTCTACAAAAATCAAACATCATACATTTATTAATTAAAGCATGCAATTATTAAACATGACAAAAGTGCTTGACATGCTGCAACCATATTTTTATATGAAACTACACATCATGAGGATCACAAATATATTTTTGTTATATTTTTAATTGCCTAGAATATTTAATTATGAAAATGACAAAATCAGGAAAAAAATTCTTTTTGAAAAAGGAAAACCCTATCCCTTCCCTATTGGACCGGGCAAGGCCCAACTCGGCCCAAAGAAGGGCCTGCCCCCCCCTGTTCTCCTTCCCTCCTCCTCCTTCCATTCGAACAGAGGCACACGACGGCGCCGGCGATCTTCCTCGCCGATGGCGAACTTCCCCGCGGCGGCGAGCACACCTACGCGACCCCCATGACCTAGCGACTCTGGCTAAGGGGTTGGACAGACGGATTAAGACTCGGGGTTGCCGTGGCGACGGCCATGGTGGCCCGGCGACGACATGACATGACGGCGCAGCAGCGGAGTCACCACCAACGGCCACGATGTACTGAAAACGATGAACCGAGAGGTCAAGGAGGCTCACCATGACACGATGCTCGTGTTGGATTGACGAGAGGCGGAGCAGAAAGGCTTGGCCGCGGCGGAGGTGACCTTGACGGCGTGAACCAGCGGCGCGGCTGCGTTCCGACGAACCGACGACGATAGGGATGCAACGGGTAGGTCAATGAGCTTCACGACCCCTAAGAGAAGCTACTGGTGGTACTGGTTTGGCCGGATAGATTCTGGAGGCGGCTGGCCGCGAGCGAAACAGAGCTCGGCGGCGGAATCCATGGAT
Organism: Chrysopogon serrulatus; assembly: GCA_015844335.1. NCBI lineage: Eukaryota > Viridiplantae > Streptophyta > Magnoliopsida > Poales > Poaceae > Chrysopogon > Chrysopogon serrulatus. The sequence goes on along the minus strand of JADLZL010002108.1, from coordinate 148,235 downwards.
GTGCACCGGCAGCGGGGTCACGTTCCGGTGAGACCACGACGGTAGAGAGTTTCAGATCGAGTCGACGGAAACCACGAGCTCAAGGCGGAACTCGGGCACTGCTTGGCTTGATCAGAGACACTCCGAGGCGGACGGACATGGCGAGTGGACGGAGTGGCTTTCGGTGACCGGCGCTGAGGAAGAAAGCCAAGGTCCGGGTGATCCCGACGACGAGGGAAAGCGACAGGTAGCTAGGCGTGTGCACCATGAAGTTTCGGAGCCACTGGGAAAGGCAATTGGACAGGGGCAGTGTGGTGACGGTGAATCTGGCCGACGATTCAACACAGCCGGTGACGAGCAGTGCGGAGAAAAAACGATGACGACGGCCGGTGGATAGGTTTTATAGGGCGGGGAGGTAGTCGACAGGTGGGTGATGATTTCGCGAGCTCGGCCAGATGTTCGGTTGCGCGAGAAACCCGGAAGACACCGAAGGGCCACGGCGGTGATCGGCCGGGCATGGGTACGGCAGAGGAGAACTCAGTTTCTCCCTCCCACCCCGAGTAATCGTAGCACAATGCCACCTCTCCTTTCTCTTTTCCAAATTACTCCCAACAATTGAACATAACATGAAAAACTCCCAAAATATAAATTGTGCAAATTTTCATGCTCTACAAACTTTATTAAACAAGTTCTGTCAAATTCCAATTATTTTTGAAACTACATTTAAAAATTGAAAAGAGGGCAAAAACCCTAAATGTAAGGATTTCAAAATTACTTTTAAATTTTGAATAAAAGATGAAAATCTCTAAAAATAAAAGTTGTTCCATTTCTCAAGATCTACAATTTTTATTTAGAAATTTTTTCATGAAACTAAATAAATTTTGATTTGGAGTTTAAAACTCAAAAAAGGGACAATTTCTCATTTAAAGAACTTTTTGAAATTGCTTTTGATTTTATTCAAAAACTTGAAAAACTTTATTTACCAAACTTGTAGAGCTCTAAGAGATACACAAACTATATTTTGGAAGTTTTCCCAAATTTTGAATATTTTGAGATGAAATTGAGAAAGGGGCAAAAGGCTTTTGAATTTCAAGCTTTTGAAAAGGATTTTCAAATTGATTTTTTGGCCAATTAATTAATGATGTTGTGATACTTTTCAAACCCAACCAATGGCATACTTTCAAAGTACAAAGTTCATACTTTGAAATGGTGCTAAAGTTTGGCAACTTTTATTTGCAAAATTAATTATGGTTAGCTCCTCAAAAGTGAACTTGGAATACAAATTCTAACATCTAGGGTTAGGGTTTGGGATTCGGATTCCGAATTCAAATTTGATTCTTTCTTTTACATCATTTGACTTATAAAACATGCTTAGGATGTTAAACATAGTTAGCCAAAGACTTAATCACTCCAAGGTTGCTTTTAGTTTAATCACTTTTATAAACTTGATAAAGCATGTAAGTGAAATTTAATTGCTTTGCCACACTATTCTAATTGGCATGCATAACAAGCTATACTAGTGAGCATCAATCATGATCAGCATCTCAAAACACGCTTAACATACATGACAAAACATCACTTGTGCAAGGATCATTAACACCATGACATGCGCTAATGCACTTGATGCTTGGTGATTAATGAATTAATAAACATGATGCTTAATGCATAAAATGATGACATGGTGGGGTTTAGGTTAACGTAACACTAGGGGTGTTACATTATATCCCTCTTAAAAGAAATCTCGTCCCGAGATTTAAGGCTTTGGGTTAAGTAATGGAAAAGAAAATGTATCAAGCATATGGACTTGTAAGAAGTTCATAAAGCAGCAAGGTTTGGGTTGGAGAATTCCAACTAAAACCAAGAGATAGCTATTGGTGGTGGGAGTGTCATATGATTTAAATATCTTTTATATAGGAGGGATTAGTCTATATGTATAACTAAATTCTTATATAAGTATGCTTGATTTTCATAATGTTTAAGTAATATTCTAAAAGCATACTTATAATAGAATAAGGAAGTTTGCAAGACTAAAGGTATTTATTCATATAGAACCAAGAATATGTATGGTGAACCACGGAGCATTTTATTTTATATATATATATATATATATATATATATATATATATATATTAGCAAGTTATGTTTGAGCATGGCATAGGGTAGAAATGACCAAGACAAATTAGCAACATGGTATGAGATGTTGAGTGTAGTTACATGTTACATGAGGCTTGGACAAACGTACCTTATGTCTTCATCCTTCTAAGTAAGTGATGACGAACTTGCTTGAAAGAGGAGGGTTATCCGTTTCATCTGTTGGTGAGAGCTTATGGTCTTGCTGAGCAAGGCCTTCCTTTTATCTTCTTCGTCTTTTCACCATTTATTGAAACTATGGAAGATTACATGCTCTTCACTCATCAACCTTTTCCTGATTTCTTTGATTAATTTGTGGGTGATGAGCTGGGGTCTATTAGAGATGCAATAGTGTTCACTTGAAAACTTCTTCTCTAATAGATTAAAGTTGTTCTTTCCTGCAAAATGTTAATGGACACATACCCGAGGGAATAGCAAGATTAAAATATAGGTTTTGTTGTCCATACTCTCTCTTTTTTTTATGATTTTCTTCTATTCTAATCAAGATGATATATGGCTTTAAGATTATTTAGCATAAATTGCGTCTATCGTGTTTTATGTTGTTGTTGCAATCTAGCATGGTTCAAGGCAAGGATAACTTGTAACAAAAGATAAATGAATAAATATTAATACTCACAACTGGACTTCTTGTGCAAAGTTATCATCTGCCTTGATTCATCCCCGGTATGAACTTATCTTTTGACTTCCCCAGATTTAATTCAAAATTTTCCTACAGGGGTTAGTCCGATAAAATATCCAGTATCCACTACAATATATTATCAGCTCAAAAATCAATCTAGACACCACGTCTAATTTAATTTAGGAAGACATTTTAATCTGAGCTCAGTTTAAAAGCCTTTTAAAAGTAAAACCACCACTCCTAAACTAAGCACCATGCTTCATTTAAGAGATTTATGAAAGAACTTCAAAGCCTAAATATATATCATAGTAAATAAAGGTAGCATGAAAATATAGTAGAGATTTATTCAGATAGAGATAAAAGAGCATGATCATGGTGAGTTTTTTTATAATGCACATGAGATGCATATATAAAATGGAACAAGTTACGGCTGAAAAATTTAAACTAAATAGTGTGAATATATGGATGAAAGTAAACATGCAGTGGAACGCAAAAAAGATAACCACTCATAAATTTTGAAGTCCATGAGCAGAACTTTCTCACGTTTATTTGATCATACTTACCATGACTCACATGCTGGAATTTGTGAGTGATGCAACATCTTTGTTCTCGTCACTTGAGATATGAATTAAAGTCCTGTAACGTCGACCTCTTTCTCCAACATTGGATTTGTTATGTTTCTTTTTATTTTGTGGGGGCATGCCGGAAGGTCGTAAACCGGTCATTCATTACCCTGTATAAGATATTAAAGTAGACAAACAAGGGTAATCCTGTTTGAGCGGGGGTTAATGGTTATCTCGATCACATAATTGAGTATAAGTCTATCAGTGTTTCTTAATTGCCTAGCTACCTTCTCCGGCAACGGCACCAAAAATGCTTGTTGGTATTTCTAACATCATTACTAATTAACGAGATTAGAAACACATGGTATGAAATTAACTTGTCATTAACAACTAGCCACTTTATCCCTGTCGGGGGCCAAACTACCGGCTGTTAAGCCCCTGGCTAAATAAAGATTAAGCAAGCCCTAAGCAGCCCAGGACCGGCCCAAAGCCGGACCAGGCGGGCTAATGCTCCAAGAAGGCAGCGGCGAAGCCCACGGGCGAGTCGCGCGAGGCGCAGTGGTACGACCCCCCAGTGGCGCCACGGCTCCGCGACCCCGGGCGCGTGGCTCGCACGACCCCTCGCGATGCAGGAGGGCTCCCTGGTCGTGACCCGAGAGGCCGCGGCTCGCACGACCCCGCGCCAACGTCTTCGCGGAAGAAGCCGCTCGGGGCTCGCACCCCACGACAAGGCCACGACCCGTGACTTCGCCGCGGTCGGTCAAGATGGCGACCGCTCTGTCTGCGCCCCGCGCAGGGCATGGGCGAGGGGCGCCTTGACTGCACTGTGCCTCGGCGCAGGGCATGGACGGGGGAATCAGCGGCACTATTAGCCAGAGCAGGGCATGGCCTGCCCCTTGACCGCACTGTTAGTCAGGAGCAGGGCGTGGCTCGGCGTCTAATCACCCAGTCCGGAAGGTCTGACCGTCGCAACCCATCTCCGAATCGTACGACATCATTAACTTCGGGATAATACTCCAAAACACTCTAATCAACTGTTCAACCTCTCCGTCCACTGTTAAGGCATAGGCGGACACTCCGGTGATGCGACCTCACCGGCGACCAGGCCTGATCAACCCGTGCGGCGCAAGGAAGAAAGACGTCCCGACCCCAGGAAGGTAGACGCGCCACTCCACCACTGTCCTTTTTTCTTTTTCTACACGACACGCCCATATCCTCTTCATATAAGGCCGCTCCCTCCCTTCATCTATAAAAGGGAGGGCGAGCCATCTCCTAAGCAAGCGAAGACAGGTTTACAAGTCCGAATCACACAGCAAAAACCACCGCTTGCACACCACTCACACGCCACGATATTGGCACCACGCTCAATCAGAGACTTGGGAGACCCTCCTTCTCTCGAACCGGTTGTAACCCCTACTACGAACCGCCGCTAAGTAACACGATCCTTTCGAACTGGACGTAGGGCCCCACGCCTGAACCAGTATACTTCCCGTGTCCTCTTAGCGAACCATCCGGGCATAAACGCGCATCTATAAATTTACTAGTTGGTGCTTTCACGAAACACCGACAGTTGGCGCGCCAGGTAGGGGCCTTGCGCGTTTTGTCTCCAAAACCCAAAGATCCGGATGGCCAAATCCAACGATCTTCAGTTCCCTCCTTGCACCCATGCCCAGTTTGGGAACATCAACTTTATCAGCGTAGGGGTGGATTACGACATGATGCTCCTCCCCTCCGGCGCCAACATCGACGCCATCTCCGCGTCGCTCGCCGACTTACGCCTCTACGACGACAACCAGGCACGGCACGGCAAAGCCAAAGCAGTCAGCTCTCTCCGCGCAGGATGCAGGGAAGAGGCCGCCACCAAAAAACAGGCGCCCGCCGCCGCCAGCCGGCCCAAGAACGGACCACGACGCCTCTCCAAAACGCCCAGCGCCCAACGCCACGGTCACCACCGAATCCGGCGCAGGATCGACGACGGCAACCGGCCCCACGGCGTCCGCGACAACGACAACGAGTTCGAGATCCGGAGGCACTGTTCCACTTCCTCGGCGTCTGCGACTACCTCCTCGGCGACTACGGCAGCGGCGACGGCGACGGCTACGAACTCACCTGGTCGTAATCCCAGCCATGATCGGTAGAACTGTAAACTCGCCTCTCGGCTAAATTCCCGCGCGCGTTACGTTTATCCCACTTTACTCGCGTTATGTAAATGTTTAAATTCTCGCATTAAGTCGGCACCGCAAGTTTGTACTTAATTACGAAATCAACTCATATGTAACAAGGTCCGAAAACAGGACCGGGGTTCGCAGGCCTGCCCATAAAGGGATCACGGCCGCCCCGGACCAACGGAGTGAGGGGCGACCCGAGAAAGAAGCCAACTGGCAGCCTAATTTCCTGAGCACGCGAAGTGATTAGGGCTTTCTCGGGCCGTGCTCGAGTCCAAGGTTGATCTCTGATTCAGAAATTTTTGCGAAAAAGGCATCGAGCCCACAGGCCCGCGGACAGCTTGGGAAAGTACGAATCGGCTACCTGGATCTATGAGGCTAGTCACACCGCGCGCCGCAAAGGCCGGGAACCTGGGCCTCACTTGAACTACCCGCTAGCAACTTGCCGGGCACTGCGCCTCGACCCAACCGATGGGATGACGCAGCGTTGCCCACCTCCTCCGACCCCACTAAAGGGTCGCGTGGGGAGAAGACTCGACCCCTAGACCGGGCCCACGCAAGCGCGGGGGTGCCGGGGGCTCGAGGACAAAAATGTCCGAAACAACAAACTAAGAAAAATCCTGGGGGAAAGCGTGCGACCCCACGGGAAACGTGCGCGCGAACACAACCCCAAAATGAACGAACTTTTTCAACTCCTCAGCGCGCGAGGAGTCAATTTCCCGAACGTACCGCTTACTTTTTTTTCGCACGAACGTTCTTGCGGCTTCTTTCTCGATGTTTTAATTTATTCGCGATTAAAAGAACGAAACTAGCTTGCAGAACTAACAAAAGATTCCATTCATCCTCCCCCTTCTTGCATTACATGATTCTTTTTTAGAAAGAAGAAAAGAAAAAAAAGGGGGGGCGAGATCGCCGACCCTAGCCTACAGCTCCCCGGCGAGGAGCCGGGTCCACCGGGAAAGCTCCACGGCAATCCCCGCCGCCTCCTCGTACCCGGCAGCATGGCGACGTAATCCTCTAGAGACTTCGCCCGGCGGGAACCCCTCGACGGCGGTCATGTCGATCTTTGGGAGTGCGCCCCGCTATCGCAAGACCGACGGCCGCGCCCCGCGCACCGCTACGCACCATCGAGGCGTTGACGCAAACTTGCGCCATCTCGAGGCGCCGCGACGTTGCCGGCAGGGGGCGTGGACGAGGTCCGCGAGCTCCGGCCCCGGCGGCCGCCATGGCCTCCATCTCCGCCAAAGCCTCTACAGTACATGAGGAGCAAAAGCGCCATTAGAAACATATCGAGAAACGCAAGGCGAGCAAAGAGGAAAGACCCTCACCGCACAAAGCGTGGTCCGCCTCCTCCCGTTGCCGCACAGCCGACGCGGCACTCTTCCTCGCGCCACCACCACCGCCGCCGAGGGTGGCAATGCGCCGAGGGCGGCCCCGCGGCGGAAGCAGATGGGCCAACGGCGCCATCGCCGCCGGAGGGACGGGGGCGGGGCGCCGCCCGACCCCGCTTGGTTCTGGCCGCTGCGCTGGGGAAGCCGCGACGTAACCCACCGAAGAGACACGGCAGGTCTGGTGACGCCGGCCCCCTGCGTGTCCTCGACCACGCACATTGCGGGCCGGGGACCCCACGGACTCCTCGGACCTCGCCCCCTCACCGGCGCGCCCCTCTCCATCTCGGCAGCAGAGCAGACAGGGAGACAAGGAAGAAGAAGAGTGAGAGGGCAGGAGGAAGGCAGCAGAAGCAGGGGTAAGAAAAGGTCGAGCACCACGACCCCATTTATAGGGGCCGTAGCGACCCCAAGGGCTGCTGCGGCCAAGCAGCGGGAAGATCGCTCGTCTTCCCACCCGACGCCCCGCCTTCTGACCGTCTGCTACTTTAACTCCGGCACCGGGCTCGAGGCGAGACGATCATGCGTTCAAACCGCCCCCGGATAAACACAGGCGCGAGCTCCGAAGCCCGACCGTCATGTCCCATCATCTGCCCGATGGACCAGGGACGACATTATTAACAAACCGACGAAACCATCCCACGACGGGTTAAATCCGACGCACCAAAACCGACGCCACTACCCCAAAGCGCACGCTTGATCTCTGCGGACGTGGCCCACGTCCCCGTGAGACTCGGGGGAGCCACCGGCGGGTGCGCTCGCGCGCACCCACCGGAAAAGTCGCCCGCGACCTTCCCGTCTTCAAGCCCCTGCAGGCGTGGTCCCACACCTGCAAGGACACTTTATCCCTGTCGGGGGCCAAACTACCGGCCTGTTAAGCCCCCGGCTAAATAAAGATTAAGCAAGCCCTAAGTAGCCCAGGACCGGCCCACGAAAGCCGGACTAGGCGGGCTAATGCTCAGTAAAGGCCGCGGCAGAAGCCCACGGGCGAGTCGCACCGAGCGCAGGGTACGACCCCAGGGCGCATGGCTCCCGCGACCCCAGGGCGCACGGCTCACCGCGACCCTGATGCAGGAGGGCTCCGGGGTCGTGACCCGGGCAGCGGCTCGCGACCCGCGCCCGGCGTCTTCGCGGAGAAAGCGCTCGGGGCTCGCACCCCCACGACAAGGCCACGACCCGTGACTCGCGCCGCATTGGTCAAGACGGGCGACCGCTCGATCTGCGCCCAGCCAGGCATGGACGAGGGGCCTTTGACCGCACCGTGCCTCGGCGCAGGGCATGGACAGGGAATCAGCGGCACTATTAGCCGAAGCGGGCGTGGCCTGCCCCTTGACCGCACTGTTAGTCAGGAGCAGGGCGTGGCTCGGCGTCTAATCACCAAGTCCGGACGGTCTGATCGTCGCAACCCATCTCCGAATCGTACGACATTATTAACTCCGGGATAATACTCTAAAACACTCTAATCAACTGTTCAACCTCTCCGTCCACTGTTAAGGCATAGGCGGACACTCCGGTGACGCGACCTCACCGGCGACCGGGCCTGATCAACCCGTGCGGCGCAAGGAAGAAGGACGTCCCGACCCCAGGAAGGCAGACGCGCCACTCCACCGCTATCCTTTTTTCTTTTTCTACACGACACGCCCATATCCTCTTCATGTAAGGCCGCTCCCTCCCTTAATCTATAAAAGGGAGGGTGAGCCATCTCCTAAGCAAGCGAAGACAGGTTTACAAGTCCAAATCACACAGCAAAAATCACCGCTCGCACACCACTCACACGCCACGATATTGGCACCATGCTCAATCAGAAACTTGGTTGACCCTCCCTCTCTCGAACCGGTTGTAACCCCTACTACGAACCGCCGCTAAGTAACACGATCCTTTCGAACTGGACGTAGGGCCCGACGCTTGAACCAGTATACTTCCCGTGTCCTCTTAGTGAACCATCCGGGCATAAACGCGCATCTATAAATTTACTAGTTGGTGCTTTCACGAAACACCGACAATCCCTCACCAATATCCCTAAGCATCAACTAGGTTGTCATCCCTAATTGTATATGCTAAGGATAAAATATAGGTTTATATATGTATCAATCATTCTATTTGACTAGGCGTAAATTCAAACTAAGAATATAAACTAAGAACGGTTTAAAAGCGGACGATAATTATACCATTGTAGCATTTTACCTAGAGAGTTCTTCCAGGGTTGTCGATTTATATTTATACCAATCGAAAGGTCTATATAGGACTTATATCTATAACTTACACTATTGATGTCAACTTATACTATTAATATGAAAAGTAAACCATAACTAGAATCCTACTCATAATAGGGATAAGTCACGTGATAAAAGATATATGATAAATAATGATCACCATCATAAATAGATAAACATCAAAGCTCTTCTAGTCATAGTAATAGCTAGCCAATGGATAAACTCAGGAATAAATACTAAGGTATTTTAATAACTACATCAATGAATACTCTAATTAGTGCAATTATATCTAGCAATCATTGTTAAGTTAATCCTACATCATGATCACATGTAAAGAGGCATCAACTAGGAAGGATGTGAAACAGAGTCATCATCATCCAACTTCGCGACCGTGCCCATGCTAGTCCTATGTACCGGAGGGTGGACTACGGAGGAACCAACGCAAATTGTCACCTATGCGGACTACCACACGTCCCGGCACATCGTGGGTGCACTCGCAGATAAGCAAGATATCTAAACACCACGCTACATATCGCCAATCATTCACCCACGATATCTCCGGATGAACGCTATACGAGCAATTACATGAATTCAATAGGATCAAACTAACTATGCTAAACATATAATCAAAGCGCATAATGACTATTGCAATTAAGAACATATATAAGATTAAGAACAATATTTCCTAAATCATAATGTTGAATACAATAAGAGAAAAGTACTAGAACTATACCGAACTCCGCGCTCCGCATGCAGACGGGGGCTCTAGATCCCGTTGAAGAACTAGAACTCTTCTACTTCTAATCTAACTAGGCTAAAGCTATGAACTAGAGAGGCTCGATGAACTAGAGAAGGCTCTTGATGGCTTGATCTCCAAATGACTTGATGCCTCCAGGGAGTGGGGGTCCGCCCCCTTTAATTATAGCCCTGTGGGATGAACGTGCGCCCCTTGAGATCAAACCGACTTAACCAAAGGCCGAGATGACTCCTCATAGGCGGTGGAAGAAGCTTCCGGAAGGAGGGGCCGAAACCCCTAACTTGGGCGCCGCCGGCGCAGGGTAGGGCGGCCGGCCCCACCCCCAGGGGCGTCTGGGTCCCCGTTGCTTCCAGTGTCTTCTAGATCCTTCCCACATCTCGATGGTTATCTTTCCCGTGGCGGATAAGTTTCATGATTATTATGCACTTTAATCCCTCTTTTAAGCTTTTTTAGAATCGTCCCCCGGAAAATATAGAATATGCAAAACTCATGGAAATTGTCGGTTAAAACCCTAGACTAGTGTGTATTCATGTATCCTTTTGTGTCTAAAGTTCTACCGAAGGTTGACGTTATCCACCGTCAACGGCTCCCAAAAATACGGTCTCGGTGGGTGGCAACTCTTGGCGGAAACGCCTTGGCGGATGAGAACACGGCACACAGCAACTGTCACCATGGGCCATGGTGGCAGCCGGGACCATTTTATTTTTAATTATATAAGTCATTTTATTTTCTCCGTTTTTAAATTATAAGTTGTTTTATCTATACTATTACTCACAAATTATCTAGTTAACTAATTTGGTATGTTCTTTTTAAAGTTAAATCGATATATTTAAACAAAATTTTGGAAGGATAGTTGTTGGATATTTAATAAACTAAATAATTCTATAACTAAGTTATATATAATCTAATGAGTAAAACTTTTACTATAGTTCAAAGCATACAATAATTAATTCATTATAAAAATTTCACCCTAATTGGATTATAGAACCTGTAGTTATAAATTAATTATAGAAAACATAGATATAAAGCTATAGCAAAAAAAAAATTATACTATAACATATCATATTATATGTTCACTATATAGATCTACTCACGTGGACTCCAACAACATTATTTTTTTTGATTTTATGATGTTTCCATGATTTAATATGATTTTCAAATATTTAGCCAAAATAAATAAAAGGAGAAAAGACAAGATTGTCTTTGAAAACCACTTATAGCTGGTCAGAGAATAAAACAAATGGTTTTAAAAGTTCAGTGAGGTGGTTTATCTAATTTTAGAATTAAAAAATAAAACAAACAGAGTTTCGCAAAAGTGAGGGTGGTAATATGGACATTTTTCCGTCTTGAATATCACACAGCACAGGCCTATCGTTCGTTCTTGGGCCTGTTTGGAATAGGTTCTCGACAGATTCTGCCAGAAAAAAACATCGAGCCCACGGCCCCAAACGGCGCGCTTCTCGGCCTTCTTCTCCTCCGCGCGATTCCGTCGTTACCAGCGGAAGCGGATGAACGCGGAAGTGGAACGAAAGAAAGGAGCCCCTGCGGCCCATCATCCCTCGTCCTCCGTGTAACCTGCCTGGCCGGAATCCGGCGAGGGGCACCTGCGGCCGAGGTGAGACCGTGAGAGGGCAGTAGGGCACTGCGGTGGCGACAGCATGGAGAAGTTCGCCTGCATCACCGGCTCGGCCCCGGCCTCGTCGTCTTCCCCGCCGGCCCTGCTGCTAGCCAATCAGCGGCTTCCTCCCACTTCGCTTCTTTGAAAATCAGCTTACCAAGATCTTAGCTTGGAATTAAAGCGTGGGGGAACTAAGCTGTTCCAAACAGGGCCTGCGATTCGTCGCCGGCGTCGGTGCCCACACCACCCGGCAAGCCGCAGACTCGCCGCCTGCGAGTCCTCCGGCCGTCCGTCGAAGACCCACAGCGCAGCTAGGGGCCAGCCGAACGGTGGAGAATCCACCGTGCAGGACTGCGGGTTCGGCACGAGTACGGGACGAAAGCTCTCGCCCTGTCTCGATGGTCCGCCGTCGCTTCTCTTCTCCCCCTACACGAGATCCCTCCGCATCGCTGACGCTGGGAGGGTGTTTCTCCGGTGATCTCTTTGAACTTTCTCGAGGATTCGAGGAAAAGGGTGAGGAGGGGACGCTGCTATGGGGTCCGTGGATCTGATTGCCTCCTGCATCGACTCCATCCGCCAGGTCCGCGCCACCACGTCGCCGCCGGCCGCCGGCTGGGCCCGGGGCCCGAGAATGAAGAAGCACTCCTCCAGCGGTCAGCCGAAGAAGAGCGGGCGGCCGGTGAAGGCGGCGGCGATGTCGGCGTCGTCCGCGAAGATGGTCTCGGACGCCTCCTTGATGGACATGAGCGAGGGGCGGTTGAGGATGACGCCGACGGGGCCGAGCTTGTGGTGCGCGCCCGAGGTGAGGAGCAGGATCACCGTGCGCTCGAAGATGTGCGAGCCGTCCAGCTTCTCCGTCGCGATCAGCAGGCACCCCTTCTCGGGCTCCACCAGCAGGTGCGCCCACTTGTCGCCGCCGATCGCCTTCTTCACCGGCTGCATCGGTGTCGCGGTCGTCGGCACGCCCGGGTTGGCGGCGTGCTGCTCGTTGAAGTAGAGCTGCGCGCGGAATGACCGCCAGTCGGGGTCGATGGGCGGCGGCGCGCCGCCGTCCTCCGACGGCCCCCGCGCGTTGATGCTGCTGCAGCCTGTGTATGTCATGTTCCGATCACTCACAAGTCACAAGTCACAAGTGATGGACGACGACGACGAGCAAGGGAAGGAAGGAAAAGGAGCAGGAGATCACTCACAAGCACGGCGACCGCCGATGAACAGGCGAGGTTTAGGCTTTGCCAAGCCGGTGGGCGGCGACAGCACCGCCATGCTCTTGGACGATGCTGCTTTGGAGGTCAGGAAGCATGACATCGTTTCCATTGTGTGTGACAGACAGACAGCAAAGGTAGCAGGGAGGGAGAGTCCTTCAAGTAGGTTGAAGATGGAATCGCGGCGGAGCCTCAGCACCACAAGAATTCAAGCCTGTGGATTATGGATATAGCTCGTTTTTTTCATCTGGGCCAAAAGTTCGTGGTGACGCATGGACCAGCCGCGATATGTGGCTCACAAAGTGCTCCCAAGTACGGTCTCGGTGGCTGGCAACTCAACTCTTGGCGGGGGACGATCGGCGGATGAGAACACGGCACGCAGCAACTGTCACTGGTGGCAGCCGGGACCGGGACCATGCCCATTTTTTCAAATTATAGTCACTTTATTATCCATACCTTACGGTACTCTCACGTTTCAAACTAAGTTAGCTTCATCCATACTGTCACTCACAGATTATCTGATTCACCAATCTGGTATCATCTTCTTAAAGTTAAATCAAAATATTTTTAGAAAGGACGGCAAAAGCTTTGACCATTAAAAATGGGACTCAAACAAGATTTTTTGGGAGGACAGTTTGATCTTTGATAAACCTCTGTGCACTCTCATTCCAGTTCATTATGAACTCTGTGAACAGAAAAGTATTCATGTACCCAATATTAAAAGCAGAAATATCAAGCTATCTAAAACACATTTGGGACATGGTATGTGTCCGCGCAGATGGAGCTATTTCAGCTAAAATGCTCACCCAGATAAGATTCTGTGGAGATTAGGAAATAATAGATCCTTTACTGTTAAATCAACTTATGACGCGTTAATCAAGGAAGACAATGGGCCACAGTTAAAACATATCTAGAAAGGGAAGAAGATCCCTGCATAGATAAACTTTGTCATGTGGCTTATGGAGAATGGATTTATGGATCTATTCTAACCATAGATAATATGGTCAAACGAAATTGGAATGGCTGCCCTTTATGTCATTTCTATGTTTGTCATGAATCAATAGACGATCTTTTCTTCTCCTGTGCTACTGCTCAGGTTATTTTGGGCATAGATAGCAAAAAAGATTGAGGCTACTAATATTCCTTCAAACTTGAGCTAATGTTGGGTCTGGCTGGATCAACTGCTGCCTCAAGCAAAGAGTGCCCATTTTTGGGGAGGTGAGCGTGCTAAAAAACCCCATGGAGATTATCTATCATGCATGCACACTAATGAAATTTTAGACAGGGTTGTATGTGGAGATGGACAGAGAGGTGCTTGAAGATAGTGTAAACACAATGTTAAAGTTGGTGTTGGACATTGTGGCATCCAAGAGAGGTAGGATGATGGCAAGTTCATGGAGAATCTAGGTGGAAGCATGTTGTTATGCTTTCGGATTGCTTTCGTTTTCTTTTGCATTGTTCCTATTCAAACTCTGTCTCAGGTTAGATGTTGCTAGACTAGGAAGATCTTAGTCCGCTTTTATAGTTAGAGCAACTCCAATGGAGCCCCCTAAACAGGCCCATATTCTAATTCTAGGGGGCTTGAGAAAAAATAAACTACTCTAATTGGGGTTTTATTTGGACTCCTATTTCAAGAGACCTCCTAAATTTTAGTTTCAGTCCCCCGAAATTAGGAAGATCCTATCTCCTCCCCCAGTATAGGGTCTTTGGCTGGAGTTGGAGTCAATTTTGGGCCCCTACTTTTTACAGCCAAATGAAAAAAATAGGAGTTGCATGTTGGGCTGGAGTTACTCTTATTTTGTAGGTGTAGTATTTCCCCTCTTTTGCACGGATGGTTAAACGCATTCCTATATTTTGCTCTCTCTCTCTCTCTCTCTCTCTCTCTCTCTCTCTCTCTCTCTATATATATATATATATATATATATACACTCCTACCAAACTCTTGTATTTCAGCCCATTTGTAAAAAGGAAAAAGAAAAATGGGACGTGGGGGAAGCAGGGAATTGAGCCCGCGACACTTCGAACTGTGACAGGGTGTGTGTGAGGAGCGTTTCTCCTGCGTGAGTGCGGGATGAGGGTACCGCACGTGAGAAGCTTTGCATCAAACTTCTTCCATCGACCGTCGGATTTGGCCCATGTGTTTATTAGCCCTCCATTTTAACAGATACGAATTACTATGCGCATACTTTTAGGTATACAATGGTTGGAGTCTCTTAGCCGAGGACGTTTTATAGGAGATCTAGTTTAATTTTGATTGGTCCATTATAGCAGAGATTTGTAATGAAATTAGGGTGTTCCTCGAGTAAAAAAAAATTATAAGTCACTTTGGCTTTTTCGATGTACCAAAAATCAAAGCGATGTATAATCTGGATTATTAAGAATGATACTTTTTTTTTACAAGATATCATATAGCCCAAATTAAAATTCAAGGTCACGGTGATAATTCAATTTTGCTAGTCTCTACATAAAAAAACTCACCCTGAAATCATTTGGTCTTCTATAAGTCTACATAGCAGGCCGTCTCGGCCCAATAGGGTAAAGCCCAACGTGGGGAAAACTTGGAACTTCTCAAGTCTACCACCCAGCATGGGCTTCCCTGAAAAAAAAAAGAGCACACACATAGAGAGCACGGGCCCAACATTCGTTCTTGTTTGCGACTCGTCACCGGCATCCGTGCCCAGCCACCACACGGCAAGTCGCCGACTCGCCGCCGGCGAATCCACCGGCGAAGACCCGCCGCGCAGCTCGGGGACAGCCGAACGGTGGAGTACGGGACGAAAGCTCTCGCTTCCTCGGTGCCGTGGACTGCGGTCAGCTTCTCTTCTCCCCCTCCCCAAGATCCCTCCGCATCGCCGACGCTGGGAGGGTGGCGCCCCGGCGATCTCTTTGAACTTTCTGGAGTATTCGAGGATAAGGGGAGGAAGGTACAGCGGTATGGGGTCCGTGGATCTGATTGCCTCCTGCATCGACTCCATCCGCCAGGTCGGATCTCCTCTCGACTTGTTGCTGATTCCGGATTCTAGGTGATACATTTCAATTTTTTTTTTTTCATATGATAGGGCTTACAAGTTCACTACTTTTGGTTGGAATTTTAGGCGCTCGATTTTTTTCCCGCTCCTAGTCACACAAATTTGCATTGTTCCGTGTGGGCTGGCTCAATTAGCCTGTTGGAAAAAACAGACCCCACCGTTTTCGCATCCTAGACTTGAAACACTGGTTCATTCTTCTTGTGTCAAGTTAATAATGTCAAAATATCTGATTACAAAACCCAGCAGGTCCGCTTGTCAAAATATCATTTTGAGGTCCTGAACTGATTTGTAACCGGCTCAATTAGTATGGATAATAACGTGACAACAATTGGTTAATAAACAAATAATTTGTGATGTCAAAATATGGTACCTTCAGCTTTCAAGATGGAAGAATTTATAATTTCTTAATTGTGGTTGCAGATTGGAGATGAGATTGCAGATTCCATAGTGTATATTGATGCGGGCACCTTGGAGGCATTTCAGTTCATAGGAGGCTTCCCTCTTCTTCTTGAACTCGGCGCTCGTGCTGTGTGCAGCTTGGATAATGCGTCCCCTCTTGATGCTGTGAGATTGCTGCAACACCTTTTGCTACCACGAGCTAAGGAGTATCAATATTGTCGATTGCAATGGAAGTTCATTTTTATGCTGAACTAAACTCAACATGTTTGGGCCTCAGATCCCTCGAGCGTAAATGCATGTTGTGAGCACAAATGTTAAATACATATAGGCTTCTAGTTCACTTGGTAAACTGGTCCATGGCATTGTAATGGAAACTGAATGGGACATCTTGAACAGTAGCCGCTTTAGAGTTATCTTTGAATGCATTCACTTTGATTTGAAACTAAAAGCAGAAAATAGATAATAACTATGGCCAAATATGACGATGCAACATTTTTTTTCCAGCTGTCTGTTTGTTTTATGCATGATTAATGAATGTTTTACAGCATGACAGTTGCAAAATATGCTTGATTTATTTATTTTCCTGCTCTATGCCTGAACTCCAAGGATTTTAATGCATGACAGATATTAAGAGGGAAATCTGTCTAAATATGACACCGAGGATGGCATTGAAAATATCTCCTCCATGTTAAGTTCATAGACAATAATGCAGCGTAAAATTTCTTGAATTGTATGCGTTATTATGGATATATGACATTTGCTGTTTTGTAATGTTTGTTGCCTTTAACTTATTTTTATCTGCTGCATGTTGGCCTTATTCCACATATTTGTTTGTTTCAGTACTTCTGATTCATGAGAAGCCCCAAATTTAACACCTTCGTGTTGCATTTTGCCTGCAAATCATTCTCCACTTTTATGCATAATAATAACCAGGCTTCCTGTGCTTTTGCTTCAATAAAAAATGAAATAAATCTGATGGCTGTGCTTTTACTCTTTACCTGATCGCCTGTTGTACCCTGTATATTGCAGGCAGCTGACTGGCAATCAAGTTTTTCTAATCCACTAAGGAAGATCATAGTGCTGACATCGCGCGCCTTCTCAGTGATGCACATCGGTTTATTTTGCGATGCCTGAGCAACCATGGAACCATTTCACATTGTACTGTACTGACAGCTATTTCAGAGGTGCTTAATCCCTGCAAGAATATCATGTGTGTAGTCTAGATGCTTTTGAAGTACCTGAATCCTGCCATAAAATTATTTTCTTTTTAGTGAATTCTCTTCATACATTATTTCCCTATAGTATATTTGGATGTCTTTAAGAGTTTTTGCTTATTTCTCTTTTGAAAAGCATAAACATTCTTGCCAGTTTCAATTAAATTTTGTATGCAGCACTTCCTGTATCTGAACTGTTTGATCATTTTATCTTCTCAGTTATAGTCTTGCAGCAACTTGCATGTTCCCAGTGGATTTTATTCCCACACTTTCTGTTTGCCTACGGTTAGGTGTGGTGAAGGTTAGGCACCAACCAAACAGGCCCTATATGGCAATATCTGATTCACTGAATGAATATGCTTGAGGAATATGGTTTCTTTGTAATCCACAATAACTTCAGCATTACTGAGAAAAATGCTACATAACTCTGTTATCGTGCTATCCCTAGTCATCTTGTATTTGAAAGCTTACTTGAAAATATATCGATATACTGCATTCCTTTTTTTGCAAGGACCTTGAATCGTTTGGGAAATTTAATGCAGATTGGACACTCAGCATATGTTGATTCTCCACTGGGCCAGATGCATTTCGGGAATATGAAACCTTACTTATTCAGGACTATGATGAGCTTCTTAAGAAGTATGAGAAGTTAGACAGACATAAAAAGGACATTCATAAAATAGCGAGTGATTTCACCTCTGACATTGATAATTATTCTAAGTGGGGTTCTGGGGTGCATTATGGCTCTAATTCTGAATCCAGCCCAACGAAAAGGGATTTTTTTGATGACGACATGGGCCAGGTAGAAGCAAGAGGGAGAAGGCTGTCTGTAGCTGTGCGTCACTTTCCAATGATTTTCTCTCCTATTTCCTCTAGGGTTTTTGTTTTGCCCTCTGAAGGCATAATTGCTGACTCAAGCCTGTCTAACCTTCATGAAGATTCCCTTGGCCCTGGTTTACCCTCCATATCTACTGGTAAAACTTTTGATAGTGACGAGGTACCTCCAGGAGTGACATTGACTGCTCAGTTCCTGTACCATTTGGCCAATAAGGTAATGATTTACATATGGAGATTATTCTCTCGTGACTTTTATCTGTTCTTTAAAGGCATACAATTTGTTGATCTCAATTCTTCATTGTAAAAATGTGCGCAGATGGACCTAAAGCTTGATATATTTTCACTTGGTGATACATCGAAGGTCATTGGAAAGCTGATGATGGATATGTCAAGTCTATATGATGTTGGTCGCAATAAGAGATCTGCTGGTCTATTGATTGTAGATCGTACAGTTGATCTCCTAACTCCTTGCTTCCATGGTGACTCATTTCTTGATAGGATGCTATCCTCGTTGCCGCGTAAGGAAAGGATGTCATCCAATTCTGCAGCAAAAAATCCACAAACTCCAAGCAAGCATTCTCAAGGCACCATTAAACGGTCCCCACTGGATATAAAAGTTCCTTTTGAGACAGTCTTTAGCAAGGAAGAACCAAAGATTAGGAGCAGTATGTTACCTGAAGGTTTCATGTCATTTGCATCTGGATGGAACTCTGTTGATGTTGACTCTGAAGTTAGCTGGTTACCAGATTACGCTTTTAAAGCACATGATCACATACTTGGCTGTGAACTTGACACTATAAGTGGCTCATTCCTATCCAATTGTGCTGGAGTACACTACTTAGAAGCATTACTAGACAGAGGAGCAAAAGATGGGTTAGTGCTGATTAAAAAATGGCTTGTCGAAGCCTTGCAGCATGGGAAGCTATCCTCTGCATCTAAAGGTCGACAAGGAGCGACTTCTGTTTCTGAGATTCGATCTATGGTGCAAATGCTTTCTCGAGATCAGCTGTCATTGTTAAAAAACAGAGGTGTTATCCAGTTAGCACTAGCTGCTGAAATGACTCTACGGGAGCCTCAAAGTTCTCGCTGGGATGCCTTTACAAGTGCCGAGAGAATATTAAGTGTGACGTCTGCAGAGACAACTCAAAGTCTTGCCAGCGAGCTTCGTGATTTCATCAATACTAGCACTTCAGTTGAGTCACACACACAGACTACTGCAATGGAGTCTTCACAGGGCCTAGTTTCCAGGACGTACTGCTTCTAACGATTATAGGGTATATCTTAGCTGGTGAAAATTTCCCTACATCTATAGCTGGTGGTCCCTTTTCTTGGGAAGATGAGCGGTCTCTTAAGGATGTTATAGTGGACTCTATCCTTGAACGACCATCATCTGTGAAGTTGCGTTTCCTTGATGGCCTGGATAGTGAACTTGAAGCTAAAGCTAGATCTAAAGATGGTGAGAGGAATAAAAACTCTAGTGAGGTAGCACCCAGTACTGATGATTTCGATGACGAATGGGGCACCTGGGATGACAATGATGATACTGATCACCAAAAGGAGGAAGCTTATGGGGACATGCAGCTTAAGTTGGAAGTGCGAGATAGGGTTGATCAGCTTTTCAAATTTTTTCACAAATTATCCAGTATGAGGTTAAGAAATCAGGCCCTTGGTGAAGGTTTAGCAGCATTAAGTAGATTTGAGACTGATGGCTACTCGAGAAAAGGCTTGCTTTATAAGTTACTATTAGCTCTCTTGTCGAGGTATGATGTACCTGGCCTCGACTATCATTCATCAACTGTTGGTCGTCTATTCAAAAGTGGATTGGGTAGATTTGGGCTTGGACAGGTGAGTCTCAGTCTTTTTGTCTGTTTTTATTTAATTGCTCATTTCTAATTTTTGTTCCATTTGCAGTCTAAACCAACCTTCGGCGATCAAAATGTTCTTATCGTTTTTGTTCTGGGAGGTATTAATACTCTTGAGGTACGGGCCATTTTCTTTGGTTTCAGTTATTCATGCCAAGATAATTCTTTATTCCTCAGAGTTAGGTTGGTGTTTACGTGGATATTTGATCTATGTGAAACTACACTGAACCTGTCATTAGCTTTTAATCTCATTGGAAATCCATTATCTTTGTCATTTATTATCCTATGAAGAATAATATTTTAGTTCATCGACCATCTACGGCAGTACACCCACCCACCCACACACACCCCCCATATGTACAGTCCAGTGTACTGTTTTCTCATTGTTCTGTTGGATCTGAGATTATGGCTATGACACAAAAGGTTTTAGTTACTGCAGCTTTAAAGCATGTGTATTAATATGCACCTTAGTTTTGGGTTAATGATATAAAATCTCCAAAACCCCACCTTGTAGTTCTCTCTAGTCAGAGGTGAACCTGAAACATTATATCTTAGTGGCAGCTTGTCAGAGAGTAATAATAGTGCTATAACTTACAAGATGGTAAATTGTATCGTAACAAACTAATAAATGGTGCATTCTATGCAAGGTCCGGGAAGTCATGGCAGCAATCTCAGAGAGCAGCAGACCGGATGTGGAGCTTATTCTTGGTGGGACAACCCTTCTTACTCCAGACGACATGTTTGAGTTGATGTTGGGTTCATCTAGCTTTGCTTAGGCTCAACCTTCACTCTTGAGTCATGTGGTAGCGGTATCGGGGGTAGAAATATATGTTAGGGACCCCACCAATGTTTCCAGGCCCAACTACGTAGCGTGGGGTCTTGTAAAACAATTCTTTGTGTTTGTGTATATACAAGCACCATCAGGGGGAAAAAAATGAAAACCTCCCGTCCGTTCATAGTTGGGGGTTGATTTAGACTCACAAAAGAGTTGAGGGGGTTAATGATATGGACTTCTTGTAGAGTTTTGACTTAATTGAATAAGAGATACATGATCAAAGACTCGAAAGAGAAGCATCAAATCTATCTATGCTGGGATAGAGTTGATCATCAAATCGAAGTTTGCAGTGCAAATTATTGAATAAGAGATACATGATCAAAGACTCGAAAGAGAAGCATCAAATCTATCTATGCTGGGATAGAGTTGATCATCAAATCGAAGTTTGCAGTGCAAATTGTCCTAGGGGAAAACAAACTCTTAGATTGAAGCCCCAGAAGTCGTAATTCTCATTTACTCCCTCCGTACGTATAGGAAAGAATGTCGACAATGACATGGTCTCCAAAGTATAACTTTGACTTCGTATTATTATAAAAATATTCATCATAAAGTAATATATTTATACTTTTATAAAAGTATTTTTCAAGACAAATCTATTAATATAGTTTTCATATTTTCAAACTCAACAATGTAAAAGTTATTTATAATTTATATTCCCAATGTTTGACTAAAACCTTGTACAAAACCACATTCTTTTCAGGAATGCTATACAGCAACCGGTTGTTTTGTCTCCGGTTGGCACACGAATTTTTGCTCCGTCCGATTCACATCGTGTGCGCCTGTGTCTCTGTCTTTTTTATTCGCTGACATGTGGGCCCTGATGTTACTGTTCAAATTTGGGGAGTCGCGCCTGTCTGTCTCTTCCTCTTGTGCCTTTCCTTTCACAGTTGTCTCCCCCGCTGCGCTCTCCCCGGCGAAACGCTCGCCCAACGCGGTTCGCGCGGCGATGGCGCGATTGCGCCGGCGAGGTGCGATTCTCCGGCCGAGAGTGGTGATGAAGGTCTGTGCGCCGCCGCTCTCTGTTGATTTTGGTTGATTTGTTGGCCTCTCGGTGCCTGCGGGGAGGGAGTAGACGGTGAGGTCACGACATGCAGTAGATGCGGATGATGTCGCGGCGAGGGGTGGGTAGGCGAGCCGGTGTGGTAGCTGCTGTTTACCATGGTTTTGGTGTCGGTGCTGAGCGACGCGGTGCGGGGAGCTCCGGCATGCACATGACGGCGTCGGCTCGGATCTCGGTTTCTGAGCAGATCCCACGATCTCCCTCCCTCCCCCACGCTGTTTGCCATGTCTATGTTGGAGGGAGATGGTGAGATCACGTGGGAGGGAGCAGAGGCAGAGATTTGTCAGTGGTCTGTGGATAGTTTGTTGTGGCGTTCCATTTGGTTGCAGCCCAATCCTCACTGCATCGCGTGGTGGCGCCGTCAGTTACCTCGCCGCTGCTTCGCTTTTGCACCGTGCGCAGGCAGTGGGTGGGGTGGTGATTGTCCGGCAGGCAGCAGGTAGGGCGGAGTTGTGTGTGAGGGCGCTTTCCTTGCGCTTCGCTTCCCACTGTGTCGTGGCGTCGCACACAGGCGATGGGTGGGGCAAAGCTTCTTTGGCGACAGTTCCGGCGAGCTATTGGTGAGCTCCTCATCTATTCCTGAGGCCCAGTGGTAGCTCGTCAGTTGCTAGCATGGTTTCTAGCCGCGCCGGGAGGTAGGCAACGACCTCCTGTACCTGTTGCGTCGCTGATAGGTCAGACTTTGTCTGCTGCTCCTTGTGCTTGTGCTTCGGGATGTCTGAAACGATAGTGATTAACATGGAATAGGAACCTGCTATTTGTTAGCTGCATCCACCAATTACTGATTTGCTTTTAACTCTCTCCTCTTCTACAACTCCAACCAAATGAGATGTAGCAATAGACTGCTTCTGCTTGTTGTTTTCTATAGCACGGATGTGCTGCGGCAGGACTAGCCAACCATTATGCTCCTGATTAAAGCATATATACTGCTTGTGGCCTTTCTATTTTTGTGTTTGGGCAACCAGTAGAACCCAGGAACAGGTATCCTTGTTATTATCTCTGAAATTAGATTCTCTATTGTTGCTTTTCCGTCCAGAAATCTTTTAGGCAATTTGGTGCTTCTGCATACTGTATATTGTAGGCAGACAGTGATTAGGAATTTAGATTGTGGCCAGTGAGCTTGTGCGAGGATGGGTTTTTCTTCATGTATTTGTATAATCTCGGCCGATCAGTATTATGATCTGCTCCTATATTACCATGAATGCCTCATGTCAATGTTTAGCCCCATCTACCAATTTGAATTAGTTCATGCACTTGTAAGAATTTGGCTTATTGCTTTGAGAATTTGTATAGATTTTATCTAGTTCTACGTCTTTGGTTGTGAATATATAGGCAATTGCATATTCGGTGAAATGTAGCTTGTCCTACTCTTGTATCACTGTGGCCATGATATTTTAAGCTATCTGATTTGACTATTTATTTAGTAGCACTAATTTCATGCTTGCTAGCGGTGAGATGTTAAAATCTAAAAAGTGAGTTGTAGCATTCTACATTCTCTAGTCCTGAATCCTGGGAGTTTTTTTTTTCCACACTCTGCTGCTGCTGTTATTTGAGTTGAGTCTGAACTTTGAACTTTGGTAAGGTGAAAGTAAGTTGCTAGTGTGTTAAAAGCCAATTGCGTCCTGTGTTTTGTCAGAAACTTAATTGACTGCATGACCCTTGCTGAAATTAGTTTTCCGTAGTTATGAGGACATTCTGAATTTTTTTGCTGCATATTTAATATTGGTTATATACAAATGAATATCCTTCATTATTGGACAAGAACTTGCAGGACCAGCAGGCAGCTCCTGCAGGTTGCGTGTACTGTTTAGTTGTCCAAATTTCAGAGTTTAATATTGGTCATGAGCAGTGTATTTTGAGATGGCCATATTTGGTGTGCAACATGTTGTAAGTCGAAGCTGAGCATGAGTCTGATTCTGAAATTATGGCTGGTATTGGTGTAGGTGTTATTTTTTCAGTGGCCAGAGGTCAGTGGGCAGCCTAACTATTTCTATCTAAAATTATAGAGGTTGGACGATGGATGAGGCAGAGAGAGAGATAGTGAGTTCATGTGCTGCCTGTGTGAGATTCCTACTGAATGCCTAGTTTACTTAGTATTTCAGGCTTTTCAGGCTAGGTGTTCCTGCTCTGTCTCTGTTTCTAGCTATTTAGCTGCTTCCCCTCTCTCTATGGCTCTCTGTTCCTATCTATCTCCAGAACAATATGGAATCTAGATTTTTGTTGCTTGATCTAGCTTGTTTGATGCCTAATTTGTTTACAGGTTCAGACAGCTGCAGGTTGAGATCATGAGTATGTGTCATAACTGAGCATCAGTTGTCTTGTGTTTTTTCTGAAGATTTACACCTATACTGAATACAACCATTAGCACATTGTGATATGTAGCTTCGTGGCTGAAGTTTCGTGGCTATCCATTTCTTTTTCCATACATCTATAGCTACACATAATGCTTGATGGCACCTGTATCTAAGCTGTTCCTTTTTGTTATTCATATTTAATCTTGACATGTATTATCCTATATAGGAATTAGTTAGTCCATGTGGCAGCTAAGCTAGGTCTTTTTGTTCTTGTGCCATGTGTGTATCTTATATGCTAGTTAATCCATGCTAATGAGGGACATGTCTGTCAGATTAATGTTCATTAGACAAATCATTGTGATTGATTTGAATTGATTACTAACAATACTTGAATATACATGAAACCAAATTTGTAAATGCCTGCTGTGTAGCAAAGCAACCTTTAGACTTTTTGTAGTACATTAACTACATGATGAGAAGTGATGTTCTTCTGTTATTTATTTCTGTTGCTTGATCTATAGGTAGGGGGCTCATCTTTTTGTCTTTTAGTATGCTTGATCTAGGGGCTCCATGTTCCTATAGGATGAGTTGTGCACTGTAGTACTCTTACAAGTAGAATTATGGTCCTAATAGTAAATTTATTGTTGTATTGTTTTATGTGAAATTTTAGCGAACTTCCTACATTTGCATTTATATGTCACATGCTGCTGTTAATTGTCTTGACTGTATATTTGTGGGTAATTAGAAAGCCAGTAGTTGCCTGCATTTATCATCATGCATTGTAGTAGCCAGGAGGCTCTTTTACATTGTACTGACAGTCATATTCTCAAGTTGTATTGTCTACATGTTTTGCTTGCCTCTAAATCTCAGTCACATTCTTTTTACTAATTTGTTTGTTAACCTCCTTGTGCTGTTTGCAGCAACTTAGAAGTAAGAAGGCCACTTTTCCACTTGCCTTTTTCCGCTTGTGTATGGATTTGAAGTTACTCAGGAGAGAACTTTCCTGCTTATTGAAGTAGAATATTTATTCATATTGTTTCCCTGCTTCCTCTCTCAGTCTTCCTATCTGTATCATAGGAAAAACAAAGCAAACAATGGTTCTAGTTCATGGCAGCTCTCTCAATCTTATTTTACTTGTTTGGGTGTCATTTCTAAAAAAGAAGTCTGCATTTTCCATTCTGTTATTGACAGTTGATGCCTTGCATAGCTTAAAGGCTAACTTCTCTATTGGGTAATATATAGTCATTGTTGTTCAGACTTTTGACTCATTGTAAACATTCTAGGCCTGAGGATCATTTTCTTCCTATTTGGCATTTGACTCCATAAATGTAATTTCTTAATATTTTTTAGATTGGGTATTATATTTGATCCTTGTTTGTAATTTTTGAATTTTCAGTATGTAGTCTAAATAATTAGGAGCAGCATGTAGTTTGAATTTTTCTCTTTTTTTTAGAGTTTTTTTAACTTGGCTGCTTACCACTCTTCTTGTTGCTAATAAGGCTCAGTTCTCATCCTTGATCCTTGTGTAACCCACACACATAGCAAAATTTGGTTGTCTATAACTCCAGCAGCTACTCAAATTTAGTTTGAGATTTTAGGTTTACTCTATGCACAGTATTGTATAGCTGTATGGAGCAGTTGTAGCATATAGGGTGCTTGCATTACTGCAATTTTAATTGCTGTGTTGTAGAATATCTGTAAGTCTGAATATTGTGTCTATTTTTAGAGTTGTAAGTTGCTTGTTAACCAATTTTCTTGCTGCTACTAAGGCTCTAGTCCATGTGTTAGAATTTCCTGACAATTCTAGATTTTGATCTTGTGATTTCATAAACTTTTATTATCTTAATGCATTTTTTTATAAACCACTGGTTTATTAAAATTTTATAAAATCTTGAGCAAAGGCATTTATTGCAATCAGCAATAATATAAATTGCAAAATTGGAGACCTACAATTTTAGATATGATCATGTGCAATATGTTCTACTAGGAATTTGAAACCTTCCATACCCATTTACCATCTTAGCTTTTTTCTGAATTTTTTCTCTCTCCTTGTATAGGTTAGCATTCATGGATGTATGCTGCGTTGTCATGACTATGTTGACACGGAAGATCTAGGTAGGTCCTTTGTCCCAGGCTACAGGCCACTTGCTTTGCAGCATTATAAAGAAGGTGTTCTGGATACAAGTAGAATAGCAGCTTTATATGAGAGCTTGCAAGAGGCAGCCTCATTTTTTGTTCTTATGTTTGGATCATATGAACAGTCATCCTTTGTTTAGTTTTATTTAATTGTTTTATAGTTTGTTAGACTTTCGTATATGGTTTTTGTGATTGTGCAAGACACTTGGTTAAATACTTTTATCATTTGTGATTGTTGCAGAGTTGGATAAATATTATTATGACAGAGTTGGTTAAATATTGTTTTCTGTCTTTCCTTAGGTTGGTTAAGTACTTGTGATTGTTTTAGAGTTGGATAAATATTGTTTCCTGTCTTTCCTTAGAAAAAAATTGTCACTTTGTCTATTGTCTTATTTGTTTTTTATTGTCAGAGTTGGTTATATACTTGTTTTTTGTCAGAGTTGGATAAATATTGTTTCATGTCCTTCCTTAGAAAAAATTGTTTATTTGTCTATTGTCTTACTTGTTATTTTGTCAGAGTTGGTTATATACTTATTATTGTGTCAGAGTTGGATAAATATTCTTTCCTATCCTTCCTTAGAAAAAAAAAAAATTGTCAATTTGTATATTGTCTATTGTCCTATTTGTTTTTTTGTTAGAGCTGGTTATATACTTGTAATTGTGTCAGAGTTGGTTAAATATTGTTTCCTGTCCTTCCTTAGAAAAAAAATTGTCTATTTGTGCATTGTCCTATTTGTCTTTTTTGTTAGAGCTGGTTATATACTTGTAATTGTTTCAGAGTTGGTTAAATATTGTTTGTGATTTTTGTCCTTGTCCTTCCATAGAAAAAAAATGTTTGTTGTGATTTTTTACTAACACACCTTGTCCTTTATTCATTGTTATTTGTGCTAGCAGAACACATATTTGTCGTTATTTTCCTTTAGAAAAAATTGTTACTTGTGATTTGTGCTAGACACATTTTAGATATCTGAAGAAGTTTTTCTGTTTATATGCATGATATTTTCAGGTGTCGTACTGATGCTTCCCCTCTCTGTTTATGCAGCAGCAGAGTTGGCTCGGTCAGCTCTACTGTCTTTGTTTGAGGTATGCCAATAGGTCATCTCCTCTAGTTGTAATTTGTATAGTAGGTAGACGTGGCTTAGCTCAGCCATGCCAAGTAATTGGGTTAGTAAATAATGTGTGAACACTATTTTGAGCTTGTCATTCTTGTCTGTTTGATGTTTCAGACTATTAACTATAACCTAGTAGTAGCCTTGTCTAAATAATCATTTTCTGCCAACTATGGTCCTCATGATATTGATTGATAGCTTCTTAGAGAGTTTTGGCAATGCCATTAGTGTTTTAGAAACCTATTAGTATTTTGATTATTAGCGAACCTATGAAAAAAGAAGAGTTGCCTAGTCAGTATCTGCAAGTATGCATTCCACTATTTGCAAGCATTTTGTCTTTTACTGACTCATTCATGTCGAAGCTGTTTTGTTGCTCTGAGCAGGTGGCTTTCATTCCATCTTAATCCGAGTGTAGTCAGTGAGGTTGAGGGAGCGACTTTGGATACTTGTTAGTGTTATGGTGTCGGTCTAGCTACATTCATTATTGGTCAACCTATTCATTTCATTTGTGATGCTCCATTTAATTACTTTTTTGTTCTGTGTTTTGTACTAGCACACAACTGAGTTTTTATCCTTGCCTTTTTATAGAAAAAAAATTATTTTTTAAGAGCTGGTTATATACTTGTTATTATGTCAGAGTTGGTTAAATATTGTTTCCTGTCCTTCCTTGAAAAAAATTGTCTATTGATCTATTGCCCTATTTGTTTTTTGTCATAGTTGGTTTTTTTGTGATTTGTCAATCTTGACCTATCTGTAAATATGTTTATGTATTATGTTTTATGGATGTTAAGAGTTTTTAACTCCGCCTATGGTGGCCACCTTTTGGTGTTCCAACGTAGCAGGTCCCAAGCCCTGGTAAAGGAGGAGGGTTGAAACTGTTATTTCTCTTCTCCCGTTTCTATTTCTTCTCCCCCCAAGAGCATTGTTAAACATGTGATGTTTGGCTCTCATTGTGTATCATCAGTAGTCATGGTTGTCTTTTTCTTTTATTGTCCAATAGTCAGCCAAACTACTCAGCTCATCTTTTGCAATCACAGATAATGTAAATTGCATTTGTTGGACACTGCAAGTTTAGTTCTCAGCATATGCAATTTTAGTTCTAGGCATATATTGAGCTTCACCAGAATCTGTGTGCTACTTTCTCCTAAAACAACATATTGTTATCAAGGAAGCCACTTATATGCCCATGTGCTAAATAATTACTTCTTAGGGTCCTTACTTGGTCAGTGAAACATTTTTAGTTTATTATGCTAATTGAATGAGTGCAAGAGTGAAATTTAGTTGTATAGATCACAGCTACTTCCTTAACTACTCGACTGGGTTGCAATTTGTTACTTATAAAATAGTATCTGATAAGCCGTTGCTGCCAAGAATCGAGTGCCAGCTTGTGCTAAAACACACGATTCTGCATAGGACAAATCCAGGTGTTTTGTTGCCTGGCAACAACCGAGTGCTAGCTTGTGCTAAAACACACAGAAACGTGTCTTACAAAAATCGAGTGTTTTTTAAGCCAACAACAATCGAGTGCTAGTTGGGCTCAAAACAACTGGATGTAGTATAGACAGGCTCATTCTTTTCCTATACGGAGGGAGTATATTAACTACTTCTCCCACCCTTGCAGCAGGATACCATAATAACTCAAGCATTATATTATTCGGATTCACAGGTAGCATTAGAGGGGCTGAAAACATGCTATTCTACAGATGCAGATACAGAAACAGGTTCATTTTGTCTGGTATGCACAGGATGGCTTGTTCTTCTTCACATGATAGCCTTCTCAATCTTCGGATGACTGCTTTTGCTCTTCTACTGTAGAAAAGCGCAAGAAAAAACATTAGCATGCACGTTGCATCTCTGACTAATAAGCCACATAATTAATAAAAGAGAAGTACACAGTAAAATCAAAGTTGCAGCCAAGCTATTAACACATACTGCATATGAAGCCAAAACAAATTTTCTGCAGATTTTCAACACAATCAATTTTGCGTTACTAGGTTCAAATATTGTCCATAGGTGACTTTTTAACCCCAGGAAAATGGTTCAAACTCTACATTGCACCCGATTCAGATACGGTCAGGCGGCTGCAAATCAACCTTCATAGGGCTACTGTACCAATATATGAACATATCGTAACTTACAGAAACAAAACGATAGCTGGTTATGTGCTGCTGTCAACCTGTAAGAGAAACTTCACTTCTTAAGGTTCACCCAACAGTGTTCCTGAATGAAGTGCTTGACAAAGTCCAACAGAAAAAAAGAGTTGAGTAGAAAACCCTGTTTGACTGGCAAGAGAAGCAAAACCATTCTCCAGCTACTTTGCTTCAGAGAAGAAGAAAAAACAGATCTGTGTAAACTTCAAAGTGGTAAATTGATGCCCCATTTATGGAGTTGCATTTATAGGGCGTATGGGTATGTTAGCTAGGCTGAATGAAGGTTTTTTTTTTTTGGGGGGGGGGGTCAAGACCAAAAACACCGCGGAGACGACTGAGCGGACCGATGGCTGCCTAGCTCGGCAGCGCCGGGGCTGTCCGGGGATCCCCCGTGGCGGCCAGGGAGCGACGCCCTCGCCACCATGCTCGCCGGACCCGCCAAAGTGGGACGACGGCATGGACAACGCAAAAGGCAAGCCTGTACTTCTCCGTGGTTGTCCAGGCGCGCTACGGTCCCTCCGACTTCCCACTCGAGGACGTCCGTGCGGCCATTGCCGCGGCCGCTGGCCTGCCGCAGCCGGGCGAGATTGTCATCTGCCATTTCGGCATGGGGTCCCGGCTGCACAACTCCACCTGCACGCGAGGGATGTCGGATGGCGACGACGTGGCCTCCGGCGATAGCCGCCGCTTGAGAGCTCCCGCGGTCAGCCCAGCGGGGGCGAGGACGCAGCTACATCGAGGTAGCCACCAGTCGATACCAGGCCCCGCACCGCCACGCGAAGCTCCCACCCGTGCCGACAGCGACCGCAGCGGAGGGGCGCCCTAGTCTAGCCGAGGGCGCCGGCCGTACCTGCCCCTTTGCGCCTTGCCTCCCGCAGGCCGCCGCCAGGATCATAGGACAGGGCGGCATCACCGTGGACGCCGGGAGGGCGCAGCCGGCATAGGAACAGAGGGCCACCAGCGGGTGCTGTCCCTAAGGCGTGGGTCTGGCGACCCAAGGCGCCAAGCGCGCCAGGGCCAGAGCCACACGCCGCCTCGGTCGCCCTCTCGGAACGCACCCACGCCATTGTTGTCCACCCCTCCAGCAGTGCCGTTGACGTCCAGCTTAGCAGCCGAAACGCTGAAGTCCTTGTCGCTCTTGATGGGGAAGAGAACACAGGGACTTCAGGTGAGGGCGAGCAGCCGCGGCAGGAACCACCACCGGCAGCCTCTATCGGCACCACCGCGTCCCGGACCATCGACTCGGCTGACCTGACACTAGTGGGCACGCCGACCAGCCAGGGGCCGCCCTTCGCGGAGGACGCTCCGGCATGCCACGTCGACAGCCTGACACCTGGGGACGCGGATGACTGTTGTCCCCCCCCCATCGGGGTTCGAGGAGCGACAGCAGGAATCCCACCACCTCGCATCGCCGTGATCAAGGCCACACGAGGGGGTGAAGCCCAGCCGACACCGCCCTTGCCTGATCTCCCCCAACCCGGGAACCCTGGCCAGAGCGCCCCAGCCGCCCTGCCATCGCCACCGCCGGAACAAGCGGGCTCCCCGAGTGCAGGTCAGGCCTCCACGGGAGGGGCCTCCAACAGGAGCGGCTCCGCGGGTCAGAGGACCTCTACTAGTCTTCGCCTGAGGAAGTTCCGGCAGCGTATCCTGTGCAAGAACGCCTCGCCCCTGCTGCCGCCAATCTCGCAGGCAATGCCGCAGGCCAGGTTGCCGACACGGAGTCGGAGAATCGCCGCACAGCCCCTGTCGAGGGTGCCAGTTTCCAAGCGCGGGGAGTACCTCGTCATGAAGCGCATGGGCTACTTGGAGGGCATGGACAAAGTCAACACGGCGGCGAAGAAGGCATACGATAGCATTTTTCGTTGACAAGCTCTCTTTGAATCGCACGCCCGAGGCCATCGGGGTGCTCTTCCCCGACCCGTCCGGACCGGCCTTGGCGGAGGGGGGCCTTGGGGGGCTCACACGCCTAAGCATCCTCGAGGCTGGGGCGCCTGACCCACGTTATTTAATTCGCGAGTTATAGCTTTTAGACTCGGCGCTTAGGGGAGATAGAGCAATTTGTACAACATGTAAACCCCAAGCGCACCTTTCGAACAATGTACTAAATACTTCTTTCTTAAATGCAATGATGCGCAAATCTTTTGCGTATTCGAGAAAAAAAATTTGAAGCAGCACGGCAGAAATAACAGAACTGAACTGCCTGCATCCAAGACAGGATCTGAGTCTCTAATCACTGCACATTTCTCTTCAAGTAATACTAGCACAGATAATTAGGTAGTTCAAGGTCAAGCTAATAACTGCTTCCCAAATCCCAAGTGAGAAATCCAGCAGTGGAAAATAGCCCTTAAGGCGTTGCTCGTCTATTTAACCCCATAGCAAGAAGCCATTTTGAATTTCGATGGGAAAAAAAAAAGAAAACGAAGATTTGAGAAAAGAGGTACTGGCGGAGGCATGATTTGCAGCTCCGCCATATCCATGCTACATTACAACTATTAACCAAAGGTGGCAAGGTGCGGGAGGGAGAGAGCCAGTAAAAATCATCCAAACAGCCCTTAATTTGCTGATTCCTCCAAAACAGAGTCACAGGAATTACAAGATTGGTTGCTACTCCCTCCAGTTCCAAAACGTCTATCAGAGAAACAGAGATACTTGCATTGCATAGTCTAGATAAAACTGGGATATATAGTTGAGACCTTGTTCTGGGCACTGGGCACCTGATGCCAGATCTCCTGCTGAGCAAGATAATGCATGATGATTTGGAGGTACCCTCCATCCCTGGAAGTTGGAGTACCATGCAGAGGCGCAATTTCTTGCGCGTTCCAGTCTGAAAAATTATTGAGGCCAAAACGGGCTGAGTGCCCTGCTCTGGCAGCATCGGCGTTATACGCATCAGCACACCTTGCAGCTGCCTTGAAGATCTTGAAGCGCCTGGCCTTCTCCACCTCGTCCTTGTATGCCCTGCCATACTCCTTGATCCATTCCTCGAACCTTGCCTTCATGGCTTTGTCCTCCTCCTCCTCCTCCTCCTCCTCCTCCTCCTCCTCCATGTACTCCTGAACCACAGCCTTGTTCTCATCATCAGAAAGCATTGCTTTGTTGTTGTAAGACGCCCTCTCTTGTCTCAATTGTTCCAACATCTGGT
Organism: Chrysopogon serrulatus; assembly: GCA_015844335.1. NCBI lineage: Eukaryota > Viridiplantae > Streptophyta > Magnoliopsida > Poales > Poaceae > Chrysopogon > Chrysopogon serrulatus. Next base: position 115,513 of record JADLZL010002108.1, on the reverse strand, counting down.
GGGAACGGAGGTACGTCCTCGTGGTCATGGGGGTGCCCTCCTTCTCCTTCCGAGCTTCTTCATCTGCAGGACAGGTATGAACAGACACATATACAGGAAAGGTATTTAACTAACATGCAGTGCCGCAGAGTATGAATGAATACATACATGACAGCTGACAGTTTTTTTAGGCAAGCAACATGCAGGTGCAGTGGATAGATAGAGAAAAGAAGAAATTTGAAGGAAGGCAGTTGGTTTCGTACCTAGATCATCATATGTATGCAAGATTGCAGCAAATGCAGAAAAAACAGCAACTGACAAAGTAGCAAAGGCAGCATCTGCTGCATGATGTTTCCTCTGCACCCACCACGACGATGAGCAACCATGGACAGCAGCGATCCCCGGCGGCGAGGAGGTCCATGCACGCATACGACCGCGAAGCAGAGAGCGAAGCGGCCTAAAAACCATGGCAGCAACCAACCGCTCCGATGCGTCGACGCCTCTCCCCTCCCCTCCCCCCTCTCCGATCGCGGCGGCCAGCGGCCGGCGGCCTCAAGCCCAAAGAAAGATGTCCTCCCTCCGATAAGTCCAAAACCGGGAAAACCTCATCAAGTGAAAAGAGGCCAAGGAAGGCTCAGCTGAAGAATTTTATTTAAAGGAAATGAAATAAACAAAACTCTATGGCTGGGCCGATGGGCTTCATTCATGCTCTGCTAACAAAGGGAAAATAAGGAACGGACGGAAACAAACAGATCCAACAAAGGCAGCGTCAGTTGGCTGGGCCGATGACGAAGGGAGAGCTGAGGCTAGGCCCGTGGGCTACGGAGGGTGGGTGACGGCAGCACTCTCGAGGGCTTTTTATTATGGACTACTTTTGCCCCCTCAACTTTCGCGAAAGTCTACTTTTCCTCCCTAAACCTTAAAACCGGATAAACAACCTCCCTCAACTTTTCAAACCATGCATTTTTCCTCCCTGGAGTGGTTTTGATAGTGGTTTTGCTACGGTGACGGTGGTTTTGTCTTTTTTATTTTTATTTATTTCGGCTGAACTTTTGAAAAATCATAGTAAATCATAAAAAAATCATAAAATACAAAATCTAATTTTGTTGGACTTCATATGAGTACATCTACACAGTGAATATATAATATGGTATGTGTAACAGAACCGCCCAATTTATAAAAACATATGTGCAAAAACCACTCGCTAAGGAAGCGATTAACACACTTAAGTTCTTATAAACCCGGTAGTCCGGAAATCTCGAAGGATTTCAAACCAAACATCATCGACCAAGATCGTACAAGTTTAGCGTCACCATTCACACGTTACAACAGTTCACAATTAATTCGAAAACATCAGAGTGTGGAAATTAAAGTTATTACAAACCAAGTCTTTAAATACGAGTAGCGAAAACAAAGTAGTTTTAAAAGCTCAACCCAACACACACTTTAAGATTTAGTACAGTGCCAGCTGACAGTCAATCCACCAAAAGCAGTTGAGAAGAATATTAAGAAATGACCTTGCCCTTGGTCTCTTAATCCACTGGATAAAGACAGGTCTCGCAGTACCCGTGGAAGGTATGCCCGTCTGCACAACAAGCGAGAAAAACCCTGAGTACGAGAAGGTACTCAGCTAGACTTACCCGTCTGACTTAAAATAAAAGACTCCAAGGAGTATGACAGGCTTTATCAGGGGATAGCTTGACTCATTTGCGGAAAAAACGGTGGTAACCATTTTATAGTGATAGCTCAGCTTAACCATTTCTATTTATGCTAGGTGAGCACCTATACTATGCATCATTATAGTATATTAGTCATGATTAGGCAATCAAGTAGTAACCATAATCATTTAGCTTAACTCATCATCATCATTATCAACATTCTATAATCATTACTACGATGGCGTAGCTCAAGTCAAGTGTTCACTGTCCAGGAACGATGGCGATTCGAATCGATTACTACTGAGCTCAGGGGGTATTCCTCACACAAACCACACTCACGCGCGAAGTGAGCTACAGGTCACCGTGGCACATATCCAGGAAGAAACGCGGTTTCGAGCGAAACCACCGGACCCAGGGGCCGCCCGACTGCCTTAGCCAGCCTTGCTGGACCTCGGACTTACTCTTCGCGCCCCTGTGGTCCCCCATCCATCTCCAGTACGGTGCGAACGGGTCGAGAGCCGGCCTGGATAGTGTTAGGCTTCGCGGTCGGAACGACTTATCCGGCCAGCTAAGTGTGAGGCATGCGTTCAACATGACTCGAGGGACGCGCAACGGCACGGTCCTTAATTGACACAGACGGAATCACTATGGTCCAACAACCCCATAAGACTCCACCCGGTCTCCAATTCACAACATAACCAATTCCATGATGATATCAACATAAGCTTTTCCTTCAATCATAAGTAACCACCTATGCTCGCGGATGACAGGAAATCACCCGACTTTTACCGTCTAAACAAGCTAAGCAATAAAACTCGTCCTAGACTAACAGGGTAATCAAGGCAGGATAATTTAAGAGTAAACAAGGATATAATGCAGCAACGGTTGCATACAACTCCTATACTTAATGCATCAATCATAAAGCATAAATTAGACTATTAGAAAGCATAGGTAAGTGATGCTCCGGGGCTTGCCTTGCTCGCTCGAGAAGGTGCCGGGCGTAGTGATTCGGGCACTCGGGCAATTTCTCTTCTTCCTATCCTACGGAACCTCCTCGCCGGTGGTCCTCCCCGCAGCTCTCCTCGATCTCCAAACCTTGGGGCTCCTCCTCGCGAACCTCAGTATGATGCAATGCACGATATAAACATAAAGAATGCATAGGTGCGATGCTCATGAATGAGGATGATTAATATTTTATTTGACAGAGTAGGTGCATATCTCTTTTTTACTAACAATCTATTTCATATTACTGAGTATGTGCATATCTCTTCTCTAAACACTTAGAGAAGTGTATAAAGAAGGTGGGTATGCACACACACAACACACATGTATAAAAGAGAAGTAACACTACTCATAAGTCAAACATCCCATTTCTGATATGGCACTGCATAACATGACTAGCAAACAAAATATAATTAAAAGTGCTCAAAAAGCAATATCAACTCATTAAAACAATTAATCCAAACCCTTATCATTTCATGTGAAATTAAAGGCTTGAACTGTGACCTCTGTCCAAACAGTTTATAAAAATCTACAAAAAATATAGGAGCTACATCATGCTAAAACAGAGCCATGATAAAAATATCATCACATTTCATGAAGTATAACAGCCTACACAAAAATAACAAGTAACAGGACAGAAATGCACTTTTAACTACTTTGCACTGTGAAAAGTGTTAAACAATAGATTTCATATTTTTATTTAGAACTTCTTAGCACAAGAGCAGTCATAAAAAATTATCAGGTCATAACTCCCTATAATTTATTTATTAAAAATCATTCAAGAATCAGCCCGTAATTGAATTTAAATCATATTCCAACATTTTTGCATAGGAACGGCATGATACATATTTTTCCCAGAAACTACATCACATAATAAGTCTAACAGAACAAGAATCACATTTTTCTGAGCTATATTTCATTTACTATGCATTTACTCGGTTTTTTTAGCATTTTAAGCAATTAAATAATTTGACACAGAAAAGTATCACCAAAAATGCATCTCATATTTTTCACAAATAGATCTACTCATAAGAAACCTAGCAAAACAAGTTTCATCAAATTTGAATCACATTTGCCCGAGATATGAATTTTCAAACATTTAAATACATTTCTGGAAAACATTTAAATCAAAAACCGGAACCCTAGCCGGTCCATGGACTCGGTCCAGTGGACCAGAGCCATAGACGGCTGGGCCCCCGCGGGTCCATGGCCCCACCGGCCAGAGCACCGGCAGGGCGGTGCTCCGCCGGGCGAGCGAGGCCGACGGCGAGGTCTCCGGCAGGCCAACCGCACGGCGTGATCCTCGCAGCAAAGGCGGACATGGTGACGGGCGTGGCGTGAGGCTGTGGTGCCTCCTAGCTATGGCGGCGGCGGGGCGGCAACTCGGGCGGCTCGAGTGATGGTACGGCGGCCGCCTCCGGGCGGCAATGGCGCAGCGGCGGTTGCCGCTTACCGCGGTGGGTGAGGGAGAGAGTGGGGGAGCAGTGAAGCAGAGGCCGAGGCGGGGCGGGCCGAGCTGCCGTGGCGGGCGGGGCCCGCGGCGAAGCTCGCCGCCACGCGGGCGCCGCGGCCAGGCGACGCCGCGCGCGGCGTGCGCGGCCCGGCGCTGCGCGGGCGCCGGGCGGGGAAGCAAGCCGACCGCTGGGCCGGATTGGGCCCTCGGCCTGGTTGGGTGTTGATTTTCTTTTTTTTTTAATTTAAATCTAAACCAAGCAAAATGCCATATTTTGACTAATTTGAAAGCATTTTTTCAAGAAGTGGTCCAAAAATAAAAGTTGTAGAGAAATAAAAACTGAACAACTTTCATTTAAGGCCCAAGTCAAAATTCCAAACAAATTTTAAATTAAAAATTCATTTTGAATTAAGGGCAATAAAAAGGGATTTTCCAATTATTTTCTTTTGCTCCAAAATGCACCAAATCTTTTGCAATAAAATTTGACAAATCATTTTAAATTGCTGGGCAAGTGGATCCAAACTTGATCAAGTGATTTGCAAGGTAATTAATTAACTAATTAAATAAGCAAGGAAGCAATTAAGAATTTAAATGCAAGCACATGAAATGACAATACATTTAGGGCTAAATGTTTGATGATGCTTATGCCATGATGAATGATGATTAAGTTAATTAATTAGGTGCCTAATGCAAGCTTAACACCTGAGGTGTTACAGTATGCTTTGGTACAAAATTTTGCTAGTCTTTTTTTTTTTTTTATTTATTTTGGTCAAATTTTGAAAAATCATAGTAAATCACAGAAAAATCAAAAAATGAAAAATCTAATTTTCTTAGACTCCACATGATTAGATCTACAAATAAACATATAATATGATATATTTTAATATAAATTTCTTGCTGTAGCTTTCGATCTATGCTTTTCTCGTAATTAATTAAAATAATTCATAAATGTAGCTTTTATAACTATTTTATTGCACTAAAACATACCATATTATATATTCACTCTGTAGACCTACTCATGTGGAGACAAGAAAATTGAATTTTTCATTTTATGATTTTTCTATAATTTACTATGATTTTTCAAAGATTCAAATTAAAATAAATAAATAGGAAAAAGACTAGCAAAAAAACTTTAAACTAAAGCATAACATATTATATATTTAGTGTGTAAACTTATGTGGAGTCCAACAAAATTAGATTTTCTATTTTATGATTTTTTTGTGATTTATTATAATTTTTCAAAAAATTTGGCCGAAATAAATAAAAAAGAAAAAAGACAAAACCATCGTTACTGTAGCAAAACCACCATCGAAACCAATCCAAGAAGTAAAAGCGTATGGTTTGAAAAGTTGAGGGAGGTTGTTTATCCGGTTTTTGAGGTTTAGAAAGAAAAAAGTAGATTTTTATAAAAATTAAGGGAGCAAAAGTAGACTTTTTTCCTTTTACTATTTAATAACACGGACGGATAGTATTGGTTGGCCCATGATCTCTTTGGGGCCCGATGGATCAGGATGACCCGACCCGCATCCATCCATCTTCTACTGCTCTGACTTGTAAATGAACCGCCGCCGTCGCCGCCCGCTGCCGGCGGCGGCAACACAAGGTAATTGCTGACGGAGCAGCGCAGTGCTTGAACGCCGGAAATCAACCGTGTCTGGGCCTGGAGGACGCCTGGAAACTGATCTATGCAGGTACGGTTGCCGACGGCGACGGCCGGACCAAGACCAACACGTGCACCGCCGGCCGCCGCCACATCCGATGAAAATCCTCCGACGACAAATGTCGTGTACTTGAAAATTGACTCGACCCGGCTGGTGGTCTGCATGCAGGAAGCTGCCAACAAGACGTTAGTGACTCCTCTGGCAGAGCCCTCGATCGCAGCAGCAGCAGCTAGTCCGTGCATATGCATGGACGCCAAACTGCTAGCTGCTAGCATGACTACGACACACACGACAACCATGCATCCCTCATCGTCGTCTTCCCATTTGTAGCTAGGAATATGGATGCATGTGTGTACGCGTGTGCGTACACGTATGAAAGTCGCATAAAGACTTTTTACGCTACTACTAGTAGTGCTTTGAACAATTGATTTTTTTTTTTGGAAGGTAAAAAACTGTAGGGGAGATCCCCACAGCACTTCATTTTGTATTTAAATTTAAATAAAGAGTTGCAAGAGGACTTACATTGTGGTTAACTAAAACCATCTAGCCAAAAGCAAAAGGCTGATCTAAGTTCATCTTTAAAACGGAGGGATTGAAGCAAACATTCATTCTTAAAGTTCCTAAACTAGGTGCCAACATGAATAGCCCCGTTATTGAACACTCTATCATTTCTGATCTTCCATATTTCCCACGCTGCTATGATCAATGCCTCCATGAAGAATGGCAGGTTCTGCTGCTGCTTTGCATGTGCTACCCTTGAATGCAGACTTAGATCATTGTTCCATATTGTATTCCGATTTTATCCCAACATCTTCTTGCAAAAGAGCACCCAAAGAATAGATGATCCCAATCCTCGTCTATGCCCTCAGTGCATACGACACAATGCACACTCTCATCTTCATCATACAAATTTCTTCTTTTTAGCATCACCTTGGTGTTTATCCTGTCAACTAGGATCGTCCAAGCAAAAAACTTCACTCTTGGCGTGCATTTAGACTTCCAGAGCCAAGTGAAGATGGGGTGGGCTGGTATGTTCTGGAATGCTAGCTTGTAAAGTCTCCTTGATGAATACTTGTCGGAGCCCCATTGATATGTCCAGACATCCGTGTTCTGTTCATCAAAATTCTGAGTGGACAGAACAGCAGTTAGCATTTCCAACTCCTCGAATGCTTCTTGTGAGAGTGGAAGGAAGAATAGGCTATCAAGGTCTTCAGCACACATAACCACATTAACACTTATATTTTCATCTTTGGCAAAGGAGAACAGCCTGGGAAAACGATGGGCAAGCACTCCATCTGACCATAAATCTCCCCAGAAAGCAATTGTCTTGCCTTCCCCAATATTGCACCGAGCTATACCTCTAAACAAAGTGTTGAGTCTCTAGATGTCTTTCCACCAGAAAGAACCAACCTCTCTACTTGCATGTGGTACTTTGCCTTCATAGTATCTAGACCAGACAAGCTTAACCCATGGGATGTCCATTTTATTATAAAACTTGTGAAGGTGTTTCAGGAGCAATGCATCATTCTGGATATTTAGATTAAGAACACTCAAACCACCTTTCTCCTTGGGCTTTGTGACCATCGGCCATGCAGCCCAGTTGCCACCCTTTTTTGAACTATCAGAACCTCTCCAGAGGCATTGCTTGCGTGCTCGGTCAATATTCTCAATCACCCCTTTTGGTAGCTTTAGAGTGCACATGGCGTAGGTTGTTGTTGCCGTTAGAACAGATTTCACCATTTCCAATCTACCTGAATAGGATAGAAGAGATGAGCAGGCTGATAGTCTCCTCTCAATTTTGTCCATCAAAGGTGCATAATCATCCACTCTTGGCTTTGTTGTACCCATAGGCAGCCCGAGATATGTAAACGGGAGTGATCCTATTTGGCAACCAAACGTGTTGGCAAGGATCTGCATTTTTTCATCACCCACATTTATTGGCAACATTTGGGATTTAGCATGGTTCACTTTGAGGCCCGTGGAATCTGTGAAACTTCTGAGCAAGGCCTTCAAGAATAACAACCGGGTTTGCATCCGCTTGCATAATGAGCAGGGTGTCGTCGGCGTATTGTATGATTGGATAATCACCATTTTGTTGTGGGATCGGGGGTTGTAGAAGCCCTTGCGATGCAGCTCTATTCACTAACACTTGCAGTAGCTCTGCAACTAGGACAAAGATCAATGGAGAAAGCGGGTCACCTTGGCGAACCCCTCGCTTGCATTTAAATTTTCTTCCCGGTATTCCATTTAGGAGCACTGCCAAGGTTCCTGAAGAGAGGATGCTATTGATCCATGTTACCCATCTGTCCGGGAAACCCAAATGCCTGAGCATATGAAGGATTGCAGCGTGTTCAACCATGTCGAACGCCTTCTCGAAGTCAAGCTTTAGGATTATTGTTTCTCTCCTCGACTGCTTACATTGATGAATGTATTCGAAGCACCATGCCAAACAGTCCTGGATTGTGCGGGTTTTGATGAAGCCATACTGGTTTTGGTGAACAAGCTCTAGGATCTTGGACTGGAGTCGATCAGCTAGGAGTTTGGTGATTACCTTGAGGCTGCAATTGAGAAGTGATATTGGCCGAAAATAATTGACTGTTACTGGGTTCTGGTTCTTTGGCACAAGAGTGATAAATGATTCATTGATGCTTTCTAGATCAACTTGGCAATAACAAAAATCTTCACATAATTTATAAAAATCACTTCTAATAATGTGCCAGCAGTTCTTTAAAAAGAGCCCATTAAAGCCATCAGACCCGGGGCTTTGTCTGACGGCATCCTCTTGATAATGTTGTCTATTTCAGCCTCTGAGAAGGGTACAGTGAGCAGATTCAGGTCTTGGTGCGTAGGGATCAAAGCAGCAAGATCAAACGCCATACTTGGATTAGTTGAGACTCCCATCCTACTCTTGAAAGAGTTCCAGATCATATCAGCTTTGCTTGCATGATCACAGATTGGGATTCCATCTCCATTGAGCAACTGAGGAATAGAATTTCTTCTATATGAAATGGATGCCATCGCATGAAAGAATTTAGTACACTCGTCCCCCAGCTTGATTCTGTTCACCATGTACCTCTTTTTCCAATACAAATGCTTATAGTGTTGAAGCTTAGCAATCTGAACCTTGATTATGTCTCAAGTTTCTCTCAGTGTTGTACAATGCACGTCTCTCCTCCAAGCCATCTAAGAAAAGGATGACAATATTGCAGTTACTTATAAGTAGGTTGAGATTTGACAGGTTCCTACTCCAGGCTTTGAGTGTATATCTGAGTTTTTTGAATTTACCCGCCAAGCTACTAGCTGAACTGCCATGGTTGATATGTTGGGTCCAAGCATTCTCCACTACGCCGATGAAATCATTTTGCTCTGTCCAGAAATTTTCGAATCTAAATATATTTGACTTTGGAATGCTCGTGTTTATCATGATCTTGCACGGGACATGATCAGAAGTTACTTTGGCTAGAGGGATCACTTCTGTTAGGGGAAAATTATTTGTCCAATTCACCGACGTGAAAAACCAATCGAGCTGTTCTAGTAAAGGGTTTTGCTGCAAATTTGCTCCACGTGAGTGCACGTCCTTTGAGTGGTAACTCAACTAGTCCCAGATGACCTATGGCATCATTGAACACAAAGGTGTCATGGATGTTTCCTCCTAATCGGTTTCTATTCTCCAGCGAACGGTAGAAGTTGAAGCCACCTATAAAAATCCAATTGTCTTCTTCCTCAATTCGATGCCCTCGGAACCATGAAATAAACTCAGATCTGGTGGGCTCAACACAAGGACCGTAGACTACCGTCAACTTCCAGACCTGAGAGTTTTGGTTTGAAATAAATCTAGCAGTAATGCCATAACGCTGCTTGTCAATGATTAGGCCAGAGAAAATAGCACTATTCCACCCGAGGAGGATGCCTCCTGATGCCCCTACAGATGGAACGAAGTCGAACTTGTCAAACCGCCTGGGCGCGATGTTGCGAATGAATGTACTGTGAAAGTCAGCTTTCTTTGTCTCTTGTAGACAAAAAATTGCACAAGCACTCTCATCGATTTTGTTTCTTACTGCTTCCCATTTGTTGGAATCATTAAGGCCCCGTATGTTCCAACATAGAATTTGCCAAGATCTGTTACTCATTATGAACACGTTCGTTGTCATTAGCTGGTGCTTGCATAAGCACCTCATCGGTGAGGTCTCCAGGTTCTACACCACATTCAACACCCCAAGAATGGAGTATGTCTATCTGGATTGGGCTGACTTCACCAGTCTGACTGTTGATCTGCAGTGCCGTGACCTTCTGTCTCTTGGTGGGAGTCTTCTCTAGCCAGGTATGCGGGAAGCCATCCTTGGTCCCCTTGAACCCTTGGTTGCCCTTCTTCTGACGCAGACTGCGTCTGGCACTTGTCTCCACTAGCGGTGTGGATGGTGACTGAATAGAGACAGCAGTAGGCAGACTTATTGTACCTCTCTTGGGCCTTGTTGACTTCTCACTGGCATTTTCTCCTGCGCTGGGCTGGATAGCTTCAGATTCAAAAGCTAAACTCGAGCTGACTACTGAATTCTTGGAGGACTGTTCCTACGGAACCACTCTTGGCTTTTGGGTTGTACTATTCTGTTTCTCAACAAAGGCAGCGTAGACCTGGATGGCCATAGCATCTGCAGTTGGCTTCCATGGCACAATTGCCAATCTGGTTGCATCTTCATTTTCAACGGGATGTGCAAATCGAGAGGTGTCAATGATGATTGGCCTGAAGGTGACTAGGGGGTGTATCTGCTGTTGGCTTCTCGAGCTGCTTGCTCCATCTGCAAAAATGCCCCTAAGGGTGAATCCTGGAGGTACTGCATTTGAGTTATATGGCATATCTGCTGCCCTCTGTCTCAGTTCAGCATCACTCGGGAGGCCATTTTTGTTGAGCATGGGCATATTTGCACAACGGGTCTGTGCAGCAACAAAACGAGTATGATCCTCCATCTGATTTGAGCTGGCATCACTTGGAGATGAGCTTCCATCATTTGTAGCATTGTTTTCCAAAACATCCTCAAGACAGATGTCAGGGACCTCGCCATGTTGAAAATGTGGCGGTGAGGGCGGATGTAAGTCATCAATAGCTTGTTCCTGTCCTGAGAAAATAGAAGCCGAGAGGTCCAGGAAATCAGCTTGAGAGTCAAGGTCGAGCTGGAGGTCTTTGTCTTTCGGAGGTTTTGGTTGCCAAATGAGATTGGGTCTGCTACCGGATAAGCATATTTTTTTTGATGTGGCCAAAATTGTGACAGGCCCAACACCGGAGCATACCAGGACAGTTCGGGCGAGTGTGACCCATGTTCATGCAGCGAGTACAAGGTCCAGAGACGATCTTGAGTTTTGGGTGGTCAGCATCGCTTGCAGCGGGCATGTCTCCCTGCCGCTGCATGTCCCCTGGCTGCTCAAAATAGGGGATGTCTCCCTGCCGCTGCATGCCCCGAGGCTATTCAAGATCTGAATACTGAAGAACATGATCATGATCTGCATGAAAGTTCAACTTGGCATTCCCAAAAACCAGACGATCAGAAGGTTCAGAGACGTTGCATGAAAATTCAACTGTAAAGGCTCCAAACTTGAGACGCTGTGGAGGAGAGCACTTGGGAGAGGACTGCTGGACCAGCTGATTAGCAAAACTAACTTTCTTTTGGGATTTTGAAGCCTTAGCAGCAGCCTTTTTTGAACTGCGCGAGAGGACCTTTGTCCATTCTTTTTCTTGCTCGATCTCCAAAGCATGCTTCTCACGTTCCCAGTGGGGTGTGCCATTGTTCCAAAGATGGAAAAAGATATCAAACATGTTGGTAGTGACTCTGCGGAGTTTGTAAACAAAGAAGCCAACATCTTTCGAGAACACCGAGAATCTAAAATGATTGTTGCTTAGGAATTGAACATGAAAGTCCAGAGCTTTGCCACCCAAACATGATTGCAGTGCCAGAGCGACCGTATCCTCGGTCAGGCGGAACAGGAAACGACGGAATGTGACTAGAAGGAAGAACGAGCCATTGGGGGTGGGATAAGGATGATGTACCGGAGACTTGTAGCGCCGTCGAACCTCATCTTGGAATTCCAGACCAAGATTGAAGTCCAAATGAGAAACCAAATCCGAGGAAGATCCCATGGTTGGTTCTCAGCAGTTGACTGAAGCATTTAGCCAAACACTCGGTGTGCAGTGAAGGTGCTCACCATCGAAGAGTTGCTGCTGATTAATGAAAACGCCTGATGGCGAGCACTTCACATCACAGGGAAGATAACAAGAGGACGCCGCGGACGGAAGCAGGATTGACAGCGAGGTCGATGGAGTCTTTCCCGACGGCGGTGGCGAGCACGTACGACGTGAGCGTCGCGAGCAGGGATGCGTGCGCGGGCACGCAGGGGCGCGAGCACGGCGCGATGGTGAGCGAGGGTACGGGCACGCGTGCGCGAGGAGGCAGCGCGGCGGCCGGGGACGGTGGGCGTGCGCGACGAGCAGTAGCGAGAGCTTGTTCTTGCAAGAGTGCCAAGTTAAGTTTCGGTAAGTTCAAGAAGGGTTGTGGGGATTCACCGGACCAAATGTTGGCAAGCTTGAACAATTGAATTGAATTGAATTGAACTGCATCTCCAGCTCCAATCAGCATATATAGGCGGCGGCAGCACACATGCATGCATACCGTCTCGATGAATGAAAACAGGTGCTACCTAACTCTAAGGAGGTTCAAAGTAATACACTACTCCCTCTGTCCCATGGACTTTGTCGTTGAAAAACCGTGTCTTCCTCACAAACACACTTTCTGGATGACATATTCTACGGGACGAAAGGAGTAGGTACAACTAGTAGTACGACCTTTCAGTTTTAATGGTCTGGCTCTGGCCTGGTGTGTACGTGCTGCCGCCGTCACAAAACCTGCTAGCTTGTCGAGTACTACATCATGCACTACTAGCTAGCTAGGCTGCAGTCGTCGTGCTTGTGCTACGAGTGCCATCTGGTAGCGTCCACTGCCCAGTCTGTCAATTCATTTGGTTGCCCGTCAAAAAAAAAAAATGTCGTTTTCATTTTTATAAGCCATCAAGTGTTTTTTAACTTCGACCTAATATATATTAAAAAATTAATGCTCATAATTTGTTCCGTATATCATTGAATATATTTTAATAATAAATTTATTTAAAGACATAAACGTTACTAATATTTCCTTAACTTAAGTTTGACTAAAACGAGTTCTATAGCAACTCTTCTTTTATGGGATGGACAGAGGATTGGCCTCGTAGTAGTACCTCCAATTAAGTGAGTGTCTCTTAGGGAGTGTTTAGTACTTTGCTTCGTTCTATGTTTCTCTTTCGTTCTAAGTTTTTTTTAGCCAAACAGGTTTAATTCTACACATACTGCTAAAAAAATAAAGTTGTGACAGCATTTATAGGGGTGGCCTACAAACTCCAGGTATTTTAGAACCGCTTCACGATGAAGTTTATAGAGTAGAGTTTGCCGAGCAACCCCGAACATGCTCTTAATTTGACATAGCTTTCCGTAAGATTTCTGAATTTCTCCACCGCTCCATCAAAAAGTCATACCAAATGCCTACAAGCCTGAGGTCCTCTTTGGTAAACCTCAAAAAAGCTTCAGCTTCTCGGGCAAAAAAATACTATAATGCGCAATCAATAGATTTTGTTGTAGCCTTAAGTTAATTAAAGGAGTTGTTTTCAACAAAATGACAAGCTGCTTATGTGACGAAGCCAACATTTTGGAGCTTCACCTGAGTTTTGCTACCGTGGCTGGAAACCCTACCTAAAAGCAGGGCCAACACTGACATTAGCATGTACCAGCTATGTATGGACGAACTAAAACCAGCAACTCTCAAACCCATGGTACTTTCATGGGTCAACATATAAGCTAACTTTTGTAACACCTCTGGTGTTACGTTAACCTAAACCCGCCATGTCATCATCATCATTGCATAAGCATTCATCATTAGAGAACCCTAATGAATACAACTAAAATGAGTTTATTTAATTCTAGGGTTGTTTGAGCTCTTTTATATCACATGTGTATGTGTTTACCATTTAAATTCCATTCACATGTTTACTTTTGTTTATAAAAGCAACCAATTAAAATCAACCTTGATGTTTGCAAGTGTTTGGCTAACCTTGACTCACACATCAAATATGTTTTACAAGTCAAATGAGGTGCAAGGAAGAATCAAATTTGAATTTAGAATTCAAATCCCAAACCCTAGCTCAAGTGGCTAAGTGTTGGAATTTGAATTTCACTTTCAATTTTGAGGAGCTAACCATAATTAATTTTGTTAATAAAAGTTTCCAAACTTTGGCACCATTTCAAAGTATGAACTTTGTAATTTGAAAGTATGTCATTGGTTGGGTTTGAAAAGTGTCACAGCATTATTAATTAATTGCCTAAAGATTCAATTTGAAAATCCCTTTCAAAAGCTTGAAATTCAAAGTGAAACTGCCCCCTTTTCAATTTCATCTCAAAATATTCAAAATTAGGGAAAACTCCAAAAATACAGTTTGTACATCTCTTTGAGCTCTACAACTTTGGTATATAAAGTTTTTCAAGTTTTTGAATAAAATTTGACGTAATTTCAAAAGTTCTTTAAATTGGAAAATATCCACTTTTGATTTTTTTTTTTAAACTCCAATTCAAAAAGTATTTGGTTTCATGAAAAACTTTCTAAATGAAAGTTGTAGATCTTGAGAAATGGAACAACTTTTATTTTGGGAGATTTTCATCTTTTATTCAAAATTTAAAAGTAATTTTGAATTCCTTCAGGTTAGGGTTTTACTCTCTTTTCAAATTTGAAATTCAAATTCAAAACCAGTTTGAATCTGACCAAACTCCTTTAATGAAAGTTGTAGAGCACAAAATTTTGAGCAATCTGTATTTTGAGATATTTTTGTGTACAGTTCAATTTTTGAAAATAATTTTTAAAATACAAGGAAAAGGTGGCAATTGCTACGATTGCATGAACAGGGGGTGCCTGGCGGGCCGACTCACCGCCGACCGCCGCCGTGGCAGTTCCGGCGTGTTCCCGGCTTTCACGCGCCACCGCCCACCTCAACCCCGTCGTGAAGACTCCTTCCACCTGTCCAGCTCTCCGTTGATCTATAAAAGCCATGCGCCGGCCACCATTTCTTCTTTCTTCTTCTGCTCACTGCCGGCCGTCGCCGATCTTCTGCAAAATTCACCCGTCTCTGTTCATTGCCGTCTCCAATACCTTGCACACAGCTCCGCCGTCTCCCTGCGCACGTGTTGAGCCGTTAATCGAACCATGAGATCGCTTGAGCTGCTTGTTCGCCGTCATCTTCCTCGGCCACGGTCATCAGCGCCACCGTAAGCCATCCGCCCCTTGCCGGGGCTCGTCAGAGCATCTCAAGTCCAATTGATTGCTTTGCTAACCGCCTTGACTCACTGATCGTGGTCGATCTCCTTGTTGCCGCAGCCGAAGCCTCGGGCCGCCGAACGCCGTCTCGCCATCGAGCTCACACCGCCGCCGCAGCTGCCGCTGCCACCGCCGTCAAAGCGTCCTCCGCCCATCCCGACCTCACCTCGCTGTTGTTTTGAAGCCTTGGTGAGCTCCTGAGTATGATCCGGGTGTTGGTTTCGCTAGAATCACCGTAGTTTGGCCGGAACATCGTCACGCCGGAGATCGCCGCCATGCCACCCGCGTCGCGATCGCCGCCATGCACATTTAGTGTCGCTCCGAGTCGCGTTTGTGCCGTGTTGAGTTCGGGTGGAGTCGCTAGTCACGTTGGTACGCTTGGCGTCACCGGAGACACTCCGGTGAGCCGGTCGCCGTGCACCGTACTACCGCCGAGCCGCCATAGTCATCGATGCGCACGCTCCGGTGATCAAATGGAGTCGCGCAGTAGCTCGTTGGACGCGGTATGATGAGAGGAGTTCGCCGGTGTAGTCGGTTTTAAATCGGAGAGGTCGCCGTTGGCGAACGAGGTCGGCCGCCGCCGCAAGCTATCGTGCCGGTGCGCGGTAGGGATGAGGGAGGAGGAAGAAGCTGACAGCGGAGCCGCCTATCAGCGAGAGAGAAGAGGGAGAAGCGCGTGCTTGTGTGGGCGTGGCGTGGGCGGCGGGCCGCTCGGGCCGCATGATGAAGCCCATGGAAGAAGGGAAAAAGTTTTCTTTTTCAATTTAATTTCCAAATGTTGATTTTCATCTTTTGTTGTAATTTATTTTGGGTAGTTAAAAATATGAGAAAAATATGTGTGTGCTCCTTGTAATATGTTCTGTCAAGGAAAAATACTAATTCTGGTTTTCCAATAAGTTTTAATTGTGCTATAATTTGTGACTTTAATTAATAAATGCCACTTCCATGATTTTTAATAATTAAAATATAAGTCCAAAATTCATGAAACTTGTTTTACATGCTAATTAGATGATGATGATCTTAATTATGAAGTTTGATCCTGTTTTGATTAATTTTTGTATTATGCTTAATTATTACCTTAATTAGTTAATGTTTAATTAATTAATTCTTTGATTAATTAGGGTTTAATTAATCTCCAATTAGCAAGTTAATTAGCGGCTTTCAATAACGGTAAAAATGGTTAATAAATTAGTAATCAACCTTAATCACTAGTAGGGTTGCCTGATTTTGGGATTGAGTGATGACCCTAGGTCATTAATCCTAATGACCTTCGGCATTTCATGTTGATTGCATATCGTTAGTCCGTCGTCGTCGACGCTAGTTAAACTTCTGTTATGTAACGTTACCGTGAAGGAAAGTTATACTCAAGATAGACTAGTTGTCGTTGCATCATTATCGCATGTCTTTATTACTGCATTGTAATCATGCATTTCAATCGTGTAGTTGTGCCGTCCGAAGAGGGGGTCGATCCGACTCCCGTTTCTGAAGAAGGTGTCCAGTGCGAAGAGGTTGGTCCAGATCTCGGCAGTGCCATCCCCGAACCTCACTTCATCGAGCCCCAAGGCAAGCCCCAGATGCATTCAAACCCTGCCTTGAATTTCGAAAGTCTTTATGATTTTATGTGGATGATATGATGCATTACGTATAGGAGTTGTGTGATATTCTAATTGATGCATTTACCGTACCTTGTGATACTATCCTGGATACCTGTTTTGATTTCAAAAATATTTAGTACCTGCTTAGTCCTGCTACTAGCATAGGCTTTTGTGAAATGTTTTAAAAGTTGATAACAATATCATCTCTGAGAAAGTATTCAAAACTTGATGTTGCTTGTCGCCTATCCTTCACCTTGGCCGGGTCAGGGGTACGCACAAGAACATGATGAGTAAATCGAGACGCCGGTGGAGTGACTTGCATCAGGATGGGCTAGTACCCTGGTGTAGTGTCGTCCACTTGTGTCGGTTAAGGACCGTCCGTTGTTTGGCCCTGGGATCATGAGGTTATTGGATAGTACTAGTCGCATGCTAATGGCGGTAAGCTCCCTTGTATGATTCATACGAGAACGGACAACCGGGATGGGAAGTAGCGTGTACCCACACTACGAGCGCACCGTCGACGGTCAGACTGACGGCGTAGGGAGATGGTGTACTGTACTCTCATGGCTAGGACTCGTTCTGGTAGGGAGAAATGCAAGTGTGAGTTGATGTATGTAAGATGTTCGGTCCTGCATACATCGTGTGGCTAGGAAGCCCCAGCTGGGTATATAAAGCGATTCGAATCGTCGGTGCTCCACGATATGGGAGACTTGATCCGAGCCCCGGCATCGTAGTAATGATGGAAGTTGTTGAGACTGGAAAGTTTTGAAATTGTTACATGGATGATAAGTGTTTGTTATAGAGTAGGATAATCAATATGAAAAGTAAGGATCAACTTTAGTTGCTTTTGGCAAATGTGTCTTTGATTCTTGCTAAAGCCTCACCTTGATTCCCATTAGCCAGCATTCCTGAGTCTTCTCCCCAATTTTTGGTCGGGTAAGTCTTGCGGAGTACTTTTGTACTCAGGGTTTGTTAAATCCCCGTTGCAGGTGAACCGTGTGAACAAGTGTGCTACGGCCCTTGTTGCATGACGGTTATCGAAGAAGGATCGAATGAGGAATAGGTTGTGTGGCCTTTGGGCAAGGCACTTTTGTTGAATGGTTTGTAATAAAGTTATATAATGATACTTCCGCGGTCTTGTAACAATGATACTCTGGTTTGTATAAGTTTTACAAAAGTTTTGTAAATTAAGTTATTGTAAGTCTTCCGCTACTCTGGTATTTTGTATGAAAGCTGTTGCCATACTGTAATGTCTCTGTAAGTATCGATCCTGGAGGAATCGTGGTTTATCGGGATTTCACCCGACGGAACATTCTAGGTTATATGGTGTACAAGCATAGCGGACAGAGGTCTTAGGGACAATGTCAGGTGCTTGTGGGCCATATGATTTAGAAGGTTCTGCCACAACTTTTCTGCTTTATGGTCTCACATTCTGCCGAAGTCTCTATGGTTTGCAAAGCTATCTACTTTTGACACCATTTAAAGCCATCCATAATGTGCTAGCGTAGCCAGAAAATATGTGGGTCCAAGCACAGTAAATCAAGCACTAGCTAATTTAACTGTAGTGTATAAACGAGATGAAGTGGTGCTACTTTATGCATGGGACCCATGAGTTCACATTGTCTTCCTCACCATCCGTTTCACTCGGGGTCCGGAAAAAATCTCCTCCTACTCTCGTCCATGCGAGCGCGCATGGTGGTTTTATATTTTTTTAAGAAACCGGCACCGGCGCAAGAACATTCATCGCTCTGTTTTTTTTCTAGCATCGCCGAGTTAGCACCACCCCCCGCAGAAGGGCGAAGCGGTGCTTTAATTTTCTTTCTTCCTACTAGGCACCACTCTTGTGATACATTATGGAGGGCCTAAGGCTACTACTTCAGTCTTTTCTCCCTCCACTTGGAACTCTCGAGGTTACAAGTCCGCATGGAGTGTTGATAAAACCCTAAGAGACCCTAAGCCATGTGGCTTTTCTGGATCCCATATTCACAAATAGTATGAAACTAGTCATCATCCTTTTTTGGTTAGAAATAACATATATGTAGATCTATAACAATATATATATATATATATATATATATATATATATATATATATATATATATATATATATATATATATATATATAAGAGAGAGAGAGAGAGAGAGAGAGAGAGAGAGAGAAGTAAAGGTAACTTATTATAGTAACACTGCTATAATATACTGATCTAGATCAGTACATTATAGACTGCTCTAGGTACTGTACTATAGACAAGGCATTAAAACGAACCAGGGAATACCAACAACCAATGCAATACCAACACGTGGTTCATGCCCAGCCTGAAACATTTGCATCCAAGTGTACCTTCATGCTGATATACCAACCAACCACCCCCATACTAGTAGTATACTAAATAGTAGTATGTTAATTATTTTGTTGCAATGCAAATACACATCTCCACCGCGCTTTGTTGCAAAAACCACCCTGTATACTACACATATGTCTATCACTTGCATTATATTGATGCTCATCGTTATTATAATTAATTAGGGGGTGAAAACAACCATACCAGGAATAAGGAATTGCCATATACCGCTCTGAATCGTTTTCGTATTTATGATGATACTTGCCGACCATCTTATGTTTTAGCAAATTAAAACATAAACTTAACTATCAATTTCAAGTCAATTTTGCAGTAAAACCACATTACGACTTCACTGTTCCTTTCTGAACGCTTTTGTATTTATCACACAGAATCGTTTTCATCTCTGCTCAGCAAAACACCTTCAGGAAATAGCAAAGCAGCATGCCCATGTCCTTCATAGTAGCTTAATAGTTAACCGCATGATGCATGCACATGGCATCCACTCCTCCTGATCTTGTGGACAGCCACACATAGGCGGACATGGCGTCAAGGACTCTCAAACTCCAAAGATACTAAGGAAAGTTGGTTAAATTTTGATGACACTTATTCAACATTATTATTGATAGATATTAGCATATTTGTATATGAATCTAATCGAAATTAAGATGATTTGACATGATTTAGCACTGTGGTAAATTAAAACTGCATTATTTATTAAGGCATGCATGTTTGGATGGCTGCATGCAACTGGCCTACACCGGTGGGTGCGTATGAACTTTTGTAGAAGCGCGATTAGATGGTCAGTTATATGCGCACCCGTCCATGCATTTTATAGATTATAGATATTGCATCACATTGTGTGCTTGATTTGAACTCCGCTTAACCCAACAGGGTGTAAGGATGAGGTGACGGGCTGAACATTAGTATCTCACAGCTAGCCAATGTGTACGCTCATGCAGCTAACTAAATATGATCCCCATTCGAGCAAACAAATTAAACACACCCTGATGGATGGAGTAATTATTATGCGCGGTGGTAGATTTCATTGAGACCACAGTTCTGGCGTGAAGTGAAGTGTTGTTGGCCTTCCCCTGCCCTACTTAATTATGATTTTTTTCTTCAAAGTTTAATTTTGCAGCTATAGAACGACTGAACGAGAGCGGAGGACCACAGAGAAAGTACAATATCCATGCATGCCATCCTTGCTTGCAGGCAGGTAAGCATCACATCTGATCCGATTTGAGTTGACACCTTATTAGTGCCCTGAATATGACAGCTTCTTTTCTCTTACTAAAAAAAAAACCATTCTGCCGATTATTTTGTGCTCTAGCTACAGTAACTAGCCTTTTCATGTTAACTGCACATGTCGACTGTCGTTCAACAAATTAAATCCTCTTTTTATTTCTGAAAATGTTGCCTAATAATTAATTTTCTCTGACATGGATTAATAAACTGATAAAATACTCTATTAATAAGGTCTTTTAAATAGCTAGCATATTGGTTCCGTTTCATCGTCGCTTTCGGTTCACATATAGAGAAAGATTTTGAGGTATTTGAGAAGAGAATAGCTAGGCCAGTATATACATACTGCATTTTTTTATGACTTCAGTTGGCAGTGCATGCGGTGTTCTTATTATGGAAGCTGGTACAATACCCATTTCCCTTGGAATGCTAGCTACCTTTCACAATCGGCTATACTCCCTCTGTCTCTAAATAATTGTCGCTGTGGGATATATGCCACAAGTTTAACTTGATTTGTAGAAAATATATGCAATATTTATATCTTCAAATAATTTTGTTAAAAAATTAGATCTAAAAATCTTTCCAATAATACTAATTATGATACTAATCGATGCTATTTATTATTTATTAAAATTACCGGCATTTGTTTCTCGGAAAGCAAAGCGACATTTATTTAGGGACAGAGGGAGTATATACTACCTTCAAATAAACCATGATTAAAGTGAAACATGAACGCGTTTAGTTTTACCAGCAAAGATCGCCAGAGAGTGACATCATCTTGGAAAGAGAAGGGACGATCATAGTGCACGAGATGCAGGTGTGCGCAAGAACAATCTTCTGGGGTTTGGTATGGTAATTGGTAATGATGGATGATGGACCATGACTGACCACTATCCGAGTGAATGGCACATCAGTCACTTCATGTGATCAGCGATGCTAGGTTGTCCCCAGCACTAGCAGCTGCAGCTTGGGGGAAAAAATGCTCTTGCGGCATTGGCCTCTTCGGTCTTATCAGTATCTCGGCCGTGAGAAACTGAGAACCAAACCAATCATGTTTCCTTTGAACTAACCTCAAAAGCCATCAAAGGATTATTCTAGTATCAAGTTCAACACACGAAGTCATCTATCCCTCTCTCTCTGAACATGCACATGGATAAATATCACTTTATTGCTAACTCCTCCGTCAAAAAAAAAAAATGCTATACTAGCATAATATCAAATTAAAACATCTTACGTTTAAATAAAATAATTATGCATTACAAGATATCAATATTTGTGATATCAAATAAGTATTACTAGATTTTTCATGAGATACATTTTTCATAGCTAGTATGGCTATCTGGTGTTATAAATGTTAATATTTTTACCCTATATATCTAGTCCAATTTTATTCACTTTAACAAAGAATGCACCTAGAATTGTATTCATTTTTTGAACGGAGGTACGTACTAGTTAACAAATGACCATCTTTGAGTACTACAGTACTACCTCCGCCCCTTCTCAGAAATTAAAATTTTCACTTCTTGTGTGCTCAAACAATTTCAAAAAATACGAAAAATACTGATATCTATGATGTTTAATAAATATCACTACATTAATCATGAACACATTTTTTATATAATAATAAATCTATTTAAATATATAAATTTTAATAGTATTTTTTATAAATCTAGTTACGTCTGGCTTCTTGAGAGGTGGGATTTTCATATTTATTAGAATTAGAACCAAGGGAATAAATAAGGTTCACCCTGTATATATCTAAGTTGCCAACGTGTTACACGCACTGTTTTTAACAAGAACTAGAGAGGGAGATAGTGTGTGCGGTGGAGAGGTTGACTGAAACTGATGGATAACCGAAGCAAAGACACATGCACGAGGCACACAGGACACACACAACTGACCGCTTAGACACCTCTAGCTAAGCTAAACCACAAAAAAGACAAAAAAAGTATATATTCTTCCTTGGAATCTGCTATTAACAAAGAGTGCATTTTGTAGACTATGTTAAAAGAGATACGGGCAATCAGCACCACCAACCCTAGCTTGTTTGGTTGTTTGTTTCTTTATTTACTGAACACGGCGACCTAGCTCATGCACACCTCTTGCCCAGCGTGTTGCGGTTTGTCGTCAGATAGAGAGTCTCAGAAGCTAGCACTAGCAGGTAGAGCATGTGGAACAGACAAGGACGATGGCACCGATGTTTTGTCAGACAACTCGTATTACTCGTTTAAGGTGCGTTTGTAGAGTTGTAGAGTCCATATCCGGCTCATGCGGATAATCCTACCAAACGATGCAGTTGGATGGACCATTTTTCTATGTATATTTATATATATAATATAAAAAGAAGAAGATACAACTATTTTTTAAGGCTTCTCCAAAACAGCTCCTACTATTTCGTAGGAGCCAACCAAACAAGGCTAGAAAAGTTATTTCCCCCCGTAACAAAAAAAAAATCTCACTCCTCTATGAATCAAATAATCTTAGGTTCACCTAATTGCATGTAAAAGGTACTAATACTTATGATAAGTAATAAATATCACTAGATTAATAATGAGATATATTTTCATAATAATTTTTTAAAACAATAAATATTGATATTATTTTATATAAACCTGTTAAATTAGAATTATTTGACTTAAATTAGAATTATTTGACTTCCTGGTATGTGGGAGTTTCATTCCTTTTAGGACCGAAGAAGTATAATTTGATTAGGATTTATATTAGTCAAACGACGTATCTTTGGTTTGAACCAATACAATATACAGAAATTATAAAAATGACAATGTAAAATTGGGGTTAGGAATATATTCGATGCGAAGAAGATATACCAGAAAAGAAAAATATACCTTTATAAAACGTGCATGATCCTTTTTTATTTTGGAAATAATGTTTTACGAAAAAATAGTGATGAATGTAATTTAAAAAAATGGTGTCCTCAGAAATGCTAGGCACGCATGAACTGAGAAGATTAATGACAAATGTTTTTTGCTTCTAGATTTACTCTCAGATCACAAATTTAAAAGTTGTTTTGTGCATCGACACAACGTAGTATACAAGACATAACTTTATCTATAGAATTTCGTTTGAAAATGGTATATATTTCTCAAAAATTTTAGCAAACTATTTTCATGCAAATATAACAGTTACATCCAGTTGAAACCAAAATTCCCTTCAAAATTATTAGTTTTCCATAAATCTCATCTAAATAAACCTGTCATAATTAGAACATGACATGTTTGTTGTAATTGTAAAATTAAACAAAAAAAATGCTATACATATTGTAAGAAACCACTTTTTTTCGTGAACATGTTTGTTTTCATGAAAGAAACCACATCCTAAATTGTTACAATCCAACAATCTATTTTCATATAAACATGCATAATCAATTAATTATAATCCGTAAGCTAAACTAAATAAAGCCTTAGAGTATTCATATGATCATTTTTGCCTTGTGGATAATGCGATTCATCCATGAAAATTACTCATAAACCCCTATGTTACTTATATTGAAGATGAACCACATGCTAATTAATAAGAAATAAACTCCTCATTAACAGGAATGTATAGACATATGCGGATTGCAATCTCAAGCTGATATGGCCAAATCTATCTCCTAAGTGTTTTTTGGATATTTTTTTTCAATCCTAGAATATCAAGTTTTTTTAGGACACAAGGAGTAAATACTATTGGTTTAGTGTATATCTTATGCAGAGATTAGAATAGAACCTCTTTTATTGTAATAAAAATATATAAATATACTATCACCAAAATGAAACAATATTAAGGGCTTGTTTGAATCATCCTCTCTAAACTTAAGAGCTAAAGCTCCAAACATATGATCTAAAGGTAGCCCTAAACTGCAGCCTAACTCATATTAGAGCTTTAGACCTCAAAAGTAAGCGAGATCTAAAGAGGTCCTTAGTGACAAATTTAAAGTGTTATTTTGTATTTATAGCTACTCCCTCCATCTCTAAAAAAAAAGAGTCATTCTTGCTTCCTAAAAAGTCAATAATTTTTAACTTTGACCAATATATTTAATAAAATATTAATATTTATGGTACTTAATTAGTATCATTAGTTAGATCGTTGGATATATTTTTATAATAAATTTATTTGAAAATATAAATATTGCACATATATTATATAAATCTAGCCAAAATCGAGAAAGTATTACTGATACGATTCCCATAGCAACTCTATTTTAGAGATGAAGTATAAAATAAAGAGAACAGCGACTCACGGAATACTCGCTTTGTTCCTTGAGCAACTGAATCTCATGGGTTGATTTCGCGTGAGGCTAACCGTCGGACCAGGAACAAAAGGCCTCAAACAAAGCCAACTGGGCTTCAGCTATTCATTCGGCCATTTGACGGGCTTTCATAAAGCGGGCCAAAAAAAAACCCGACCCAAATCACCAGTGCCAGCAACAATTGGGCCTAAATTACACACGGCGTACAGTTGGATGCCGGAAGCATTGCGAAGTCCACAGATGTAACGCCAGCCGTTTCTTATTTTCCTTTTTCTCAACTCACTCAATCAAAATAGCAATTATTTTGATCAGCGTCTCACTCAGGTATCTATAACTTTTATAAACCTAAACCGTGTAAAGCTACTTCTCTCCCTCCTGATTAGTCCATGTCTATGCAAGTGATGTCAGTTGACATCATCAAATAAGTTACCTCCACTAAAGCTTATTTATTTCCCACTAACCTTTTCTTTTGAAATAGAAAAACAGTCGTAACCTAAACCAAGTATCGTAATTAAAATCTAATTGCACCATGGTATTCCTCGCAATAAACTCTTCAAAACAAGACCGCGCATGGATATATTTCGATAATTTAAACCGTTTCTAAGCAAAAATCCGTTTGTAAGAAAAAACCTAGCAAAACTACATATTCTATAACTCTTATAAACCTAAACCGTGTAAAGCTACTCCTCTCCCTCCTGATTGGTCCATGTCTATGCAAGTGATGTCAGCTGACATCATCAAATAAGTTACTTCCACTAAAGCTTATTTATTTCCCACTAACTTTTTCTTTTGAAATAGAAAAACAGTCGTAGTACCTAAACCAAGTATCGTAATTAAAATCTAATTGCACCATGGTATTCCTCACAATAAACTCTTCAAAACAAGACCCCACATGGATATATTTCGATAATTTAAACCGTTTCTAAGCAAAAACCCATTTGTAAAAAAAAAAAAACTAGCAAAACTACATATCCCTACAAAACATGCATAATTTTATGAAGAAAAACTCCTAGAATTTTGGGAGGGGGATGACCCTTAGATATAGTAAGGGTGGGGGTTCGGGTAGATGAGATTCAGGTGATGGTCGGGTTCAACTAATCTATACCATGTATGTCAATGGATACAACCTCCACAATTGACCTACTACATCCATATATATATATATATATATATATATATATATATATATATATATATATGTGTGTGTGTGTGTGTGTGTATCTACTAATTCATAGTTTCGACCATTATAAACTTCTTATATTTCTATTTCATACCCGCAAAGAACACACACGGGGCATCCTACTAGTTATGAGGTGCGCAACACTCTCATGCAAAACTTGGTAGACTCGATCCGCCATGCATGGCCTGAGTTTCGCTGACTAGTAGTAGGTGAGATATACATAGGTATGTTTCAGTACATGCAATGGGACACTGCTGCGGTATATTCTTCAATTAACTTCTCCTTTTTTAAAAAAACATAATATTTCCTCCATCCTAAATTATAAATCATTTTAAAAATCCTGGAGAGTAAAAGCATTTAAAGTTTAACCAAAATTATAGAGGGGACTATAAAGATTTATGACTCAAATAGATATATTATGAAAACATAATTACTGGAGAATCTAATGATACTTATTGGTATAAAAAATGTTGTTATTTTGTTATATAAATTGATCCAAACTTGAGATGCTTTGACTCTTCAAGATTTTTAGAATGACCTACGATATAGAATGGAGGGAGTAGTAAACCCGACAAAGATAAAAAAGCTGGTAAGTATTATTTTTTTGAGGAAATAATAAGAAATAAGTATTTCATTAAATTAGTTCAACGATACGTGCATTTAATTAACTAGAAAATATGCTCATACGTAATAACTTGGATAGAAATAAGGTTAACCATTTGAGTTTGCATTAGATTGGCTTTTCATTTAGTTTATTTGGGCTAAGTCTTCAAATAGTTTAGGCAGAATCAGTTTCAAGCCGGAAACAGGGCTGGTCCTAAGTCTTTAGGGGCCAAGGCAAAACCAAAATTCCTATTTTAGCTTTTAGTCAAGGCATTTTGGGGTTGTAAAATCCTTGACCAAGGACCCCAAATCCATACAACTTCATGGTGCATCCCTGGGCAGCCAAACATTTAGCAACCGGATGTCCTGATTTCTTGCATGTGTAGTATAATAATTCATTGGTACAAGTGGATTGATGATGTTCCTACTAACCACATCCACAACAAGTTCCTAACTCTTTGAATTTCCATCAACCTTTGGATGCTTTAGCCATGGCAACCCTTTATTCACATTTTTTTCTTAGATGATCTAATTTCCTCTTCCCAAACCATGCTCATTCTTTATTGATTGAGTGGATTCTATTGTCTAGTTGGCGATATTTAGAATTAGATATTTCAATGCGCACAGAATTCCTACATAGCTTTCTCCTTCCCCTTCATCTCCGCTTGTAAACGACAACTCATTGTCGAATTCTTAGTAAATTTTGAGGCAGCTTTCGAATACATTGCGTCTTTATATCCTAAGCCTATGGCAGATTTGGAGTTTGCTTGACAACTTGAATCCTAATTGCCACCTAGGAAGATGTTTACAAACTCTATGTAGAGCCCTCAGCCTACATTTCCCTTTCTAGAGTTGATATTGGCAAACCTTGATTCTCCATGGAGAATGTTTTCTAGACCTATTGTTCGCCAACCCTCTCCACTCCATTGATCGTCAATGCATGAGATGTAGGAAGTATAGGTGCTTGCCATGCTATAGGCCTCTATTGCCACCTAGGATCACAATGGTGAACAGCTCCCAAAGCCCTCTCGAGGCACTGCCTAGTTGTTGATTGTAATATCTCTTTTATGTCTCCCACTATTATGAAAAAGATCTGCCATGTATCGAGCACAAGTCGGCAGTGCCCCCAAACTTCTCCTAATCATCTTCGTTCTCGTAAGAGATATGGTTATTTTATAATATTAGAGTTAAGTGGAATCAAACATGGAACCCGTTTAATGAGTCGAATGTGCAATTTTGATGTGCCAATACCACTATAAAACGTGACAAGTTAACCAAGCTCGATGTCTAATTTGTAAGTAATAGAATCTGGAGAAGAGTGAAATTTACTCCATTGAGAAATTTAACACAAAAGCACATTATCATCATCGTTGCTCTAGCAGTGAGGTTCAACTTTTACATTTTGGTTCACAAGGATGAACCAGAAACGAATCCAGCGAAGTTTCGGCTCTGAAAACGTCCTGAACCTGACAATAAAGCAGCATACCGGGCCGTAGGCACCGAAGTCGGCGGCGTTCACGAAGCCCACGCCGAAAGTTTCCGTGACACAATCGGCAATATTTTTGTCGCTATATACGAAAAAACTCGTAACACTAGAGGAGGCAACAAAATCGCAGCACGAAAAAGAAAAGAAGAGAAAATCCCCACCACTACATCCTGGTCTAGGGTTTGCGCCATCCCGAACCATCCGCTCGCCGCCGGCCGGCCGCCCGCCACCGCTGCCGCCATGGGTTCGGGCGACGACGAGCGCTCCACCTCCAAGCACCACCACCGCGACAAGGACAAGGACCGCGACCGCTCCTCGTCTCGCCACCACCGCGACAAGGACCGGGACCGCGAGCGCGAGCGCTCCTCCTCGCGCCACCACCGCGACGACGGCGACCGGGAGCGGGAGCGGGACCGCCACCACCGTGACAAGGAGCGGGATCGAGAGGAGCGGAAGGAGCGGGAGCGGGAGGAGCGGAAGGCGAGGGAGCGGGAGGAGCGGAAGGCGCGGGAGCGGGAGGAGGAGAAAGAGAAGGAGCGGCGCGGCGGCGCGAGGAGAGGGACCGCGAGGAGCGGGAGAGGTCCAGGCGGCGCGGGGATGCGGATGGGGAGGAGGACGACGACCGGGACCGCAAGCGCCGCCGCCGGTCCTCTCACCACCACCACCACCGGGACCCGGAGCCGGAGCCGGCGTCCCGTGAGGAGGAGGAGGTGGACGCCGAGGAGGCCGAGCGCCGGCGCCAGCGGAAGAAGGAGGAGGACATGGAGGCCGAGCAGCAGCGCCTCGACGACGAGATGGAGCGCCGGCGCCGCCGCGTCAAGGAGTGGCAGGAGAAGCGCCGCGAGCAGCAGCAGGAGGACGGAGGGGGTGCCGGTGGCGCTTCCTCTGCGACGACGGCCGAAGCTGATGTTGCCAAGGCGGGAAAGAAGTGGACCTTGGATGGCGAGGAGTCCGATGAGGAAGGGGACAAGGAGGATGGCAAGAAGGCTGAGGAGAATGGTGGCGCTGGTGACATGGATGTGGATTTGCCTAATGGGGGTGGCGATGCCAACGGTGATGCTGGGATGGAGGAGGACGAGATTGATCCGCTTGATGCCTTCATGAACTCCATGGTGCTGCCAGAGGTTGCCAAGCTGGAGAGTGCAGCAGCAGCAATGGATACCGCCCCTGCTGCAGGTGCAGATGAGAAGAATGGTAAGAGCTCAAAGGATGTCATTAGTAATGGGGATAAGAAAGGGTCAAGGAAGGCTATGGGGAGAATTATGCAAGGGGATGATTCAGAATCGGACTATGATGACGCTGATGAAGATGGGGCCGGAGAGGAGGATGAGGATGATGAGGAATTCATAAAGCGCGTCAAGAAGACGAAGGCTGAGAAGTTAGCAATTGTTGACCATTCGAAGATTGACTACCAACCATTCCGGAAGAATTTCTATATTGAGGTGAAGGACATCTCCAAGATGACATCCGAGGAAGTGGTAGACTACCGGAAGCACTTGGAGCTCAAGGTGCATGGGAAAGATGTGCCAAAGCCTATAAAGACATGGGTGCAGAGTGGACTGACGAGCAAGCTCCTTGACACCATCAAGAAGCTTGGTTTTGAGAAACCGATGCCTATACAGACACAGGCTTTGCCGATCATAATGAGTGGGCGTGATTGTATAGGCATCGCAAAAACTGGATCTGGCAAGACTCTAGCATTTGTCCTCCCAATGCTGAGGCATGTTAAAGATCAGCCCCCTGTTGTTCCTGGAGATGGCCCTATTGGGCTCATTATGGCTCCTACTAGAGAGCTTGTGGTGCAGATACATTCAGACATTAAGAAGTTCTCTAAGGTGCTTGGCATTAACTGTGTTGCAATCTATGGAGGTTCGGGAGTTGCGCAGCAGATCAGCGAATTGAAGAGGGGTGCTGAAATTGTTGTTTGTACGCCAGGAAGGATGATTGATATCCTTTGCACTAGCAGTGGAAAAATAACTAATCTTCGGAGAGTGACTTTCTTGGTGATGGATGAAGCTGATAGGATGTTTGACATGGGTTTTGAGCCTCAGATTACTCGTATAGTTCAGAATACCCGGCCAGATAGGCAGACAGTACTTTTCTCTGCCACATTTCCACGGCAGGTGGAGATACTGGCACGCAAGGTGCTTACTAAGCCTGTTGAAATTCAGGTTGGTGGGAGGAGTGTCGTGAACAAAGATATCACACAACTGGTTGAGGTGCGACCAGACACCGAGAGGTTCTTCAGGCTGCTAGAGTTGCTTGGTGAATGGTATGTTAAGGGGAAAATCCTTGTTTTTGTTCACTCACAAGATAAATGTGATTCTCTACTCAAAGACTTGTTCCAGCATGGGTATCCATGTCTGTCTCTTCATGGTGGCAAAGATCAGACTGACCGTGAATCAACTATTGCTGATTTCAAAAGCAACGTCTGCAGCTTGCTGATTGCTACTAGCGTTGCTGCTAGGGGTTTAGATGTGAAAGAACTTGAGCTGGTTGTCAATTATGATGTCCCTAACCATTATGAGGACTATGTCCATCGTGTTGGTAGAACAGGGCGTGCTGGTAGAAAGGGATTTGCTGTGACTTTTATTTCTGAGGAGGAGGAGCGGTATGCACCAGACCTTGTTAAGGCTCTGGAGCTCTCTGAACAGGCTGTTCCACAGGACCTAAAAGCCCTAGCTGATAGATTTATGGCTAAGGTGAAACAGGGAACAGAGCAGGCCCATGGTACAGGCTATGGTGGTAGTGGTTTCAAGTTTAATGAGGAAGAGGATGAAGCACGGAAGACCGCAAAGAAGGCTCAGGCAAGGGAATACGGTTACGAGGAGGACAAGTCAGATTCAGATTCTGATGAGGAAGGGGTGTGCGTAAGGCAGGAGGTGACATGGCAGCACAAGCTATTGCCAATGCTCATGCAGCTGCTGCTTTGGTTGCAAACAAGGCTGCTAATAATGTAAATCAGCAAATACCAGGAGCTGCGACAGTCCCCTTGATTCCTTTACTCGCAGCAACAAACCAACAAAATGATGAAGCCACTGCTCGGGCACTTCAGGCTGCAATGAACTTGCAACAAAATCTGGCAAGGATACAGGCCCATGCAGTTCCAGAACACTATGAGGCTGAACTTGAGATTAATGATTTCCCACAGAATGCCCGATGGAGGATCACTCACAAAGAGACACTGGCCCCTATTCAGGACTGGACTGGTGCTGCTATCACTACACGGGGAACGTATATTCCTCAAGGAAAAATTGTTGGTGCAAATGAGCGCAAGCTCTACCTGTTTATTGAGGGTCCGACAGAGTCATCTGTGAAGAAGGCGAAAGCAGAATTGAAACGTGTCCTTGAGGATTGTGCCAACCAGGCACTAAATCTTCCCGGATCTGCTCAAACTGGAAAATATTCTGTTATTTGAGTTGCAGAGTAGATAACAAAGTGGCAGAGTATTTTTTAGAAGGTATGCATTCATTAAACTGAATATTAGCTACTGGTGTGTGGGCATAGTGTACAAATTAGTTCATTCTGTTACTTCAAAGCATAACATAACCAATTGATGCTTTTCTCATTTCCTATATTTGGCATGACATTAGTCTGTTCTATGCTATGTTTGCTTTATTATGTATTACTGACAGCGTTCTGGTTTTTGTTGCAGTTTATAATGGTTTGCACACTGGAAAGCCCTCGATCGAATGCTACTTCTGATGCTCTTGCTGTCTCCAGCCTTTTATTTTATTTGATACTATTTTATAAGGCAGATATGGTTACTTAATGTCACATGATTATTATGAAATTGTCGGGGTATTTTTGGCAATTTCTACTGATTGAGTTTTCATTGCCTTTGGACAGAAGGCTTAGAACACTGGCGGTGACCAAGTGCTGTAATGCGAAGGAAGGCGGCCAGCTTTCTGGTGCGGTTTTGAAAGTGCTGGTTGTGTTATGACACCTTGAAAACTGATCTTATTATTTGCTTGTTTATGGATAATGTTCCCTTTTTATGAGAGGCAATTCAAAGTTTGTGTGACTATGGTCTAATTAATCCAGGTGTACGTATTGATTTGCCTAATGGGAAGCTGAGAAGCTATAGTTTTCTCTGTTGGTTTGGTCCTATTTACCCTTCATTACTTGTGTGCTCTGTTTAGTGTTTTTTATTTGTTTAAAAAGGTGCAGTGATGCTCTTGTTTTGGTCTTCAGATGATTGTTGTTACTGTTGCAAGCGGAGGGCATCTTAGGTATGTCTATGAGCTGCAGCTGGTCTTGGTGGTGACTGAGGTGGCCAAACTTCTTGCTAATATATGTTTCCATTGCTGTAATTTTTTTCCTTTTCGATCTTATCGTATGAAAAGGGTGCTGCTTAGGGAAAATAGATGAACTGGTAAGATTTGGCTTGGTTTCTTGGAAAATGTGGATGATCATGGGGCAATTTTAACTTTCTATTGGTCTTGTGTGCTTGGATGATGTATGAAAATGGTATGCTTGGAGTCCTGATGAGCTTTGATCAATAATAATTTCCACGAACAGCGTGCTTGCACAGTAATGTTTCGATGCTTCGTCTTAGTTTTCCTGAAGTGTGCCTGTTATGTGATCATATACTTTTTTTGGTGCTTATAACAAGACCAAATGAGAACCGGTAAGATTTGTTTTTCTGAAAACTGAGGAAATATTGATGATGCTGCGTGGTTGAGCAAGAATGTGAAATTGCATGCCTGAATTCTGACAAGTGATGTTTCTGAAAACTGAGGAAATATTGATGATGCTGCGTGCTTGAGCAAGAATGTGAAATTGCATGCCTGAATTCTGACAAGTGATGATTCATCATGTTTTCGTTTAACCTGATAAGCTTGTGGGAGTAGTGTTATATCTGTAAATATCATCTTTTATGTTTGCTGTGTTGTTCCTACTACTGTGCGGACAACAAAGACTGCAACGCAAGTCCGCAAGAGGATAGCAAAATCAGGCGTTCACATTTTGCAACCTGCTTCTGTTTCCTTGGTCAGTTATGCCTTCAATCTTGTGCCTCTGTGTCCTTGCTGATACGGGATTTGTGGATTTTTCAGTTCAATTCATGGTGCCAACAAATAGCACGGTAGTTTAGATCAGAATAAGTTTCTTTAAACCAGAATGGCACACCAAAAATGAGTGGATATAGGGCCTGATTGGTTGGTACCTAAAATTTGCCACGCCAAAAGATTTGGTAAACCATGATTTTGGCCAGTGATTGGTTGGCTACCAAAATTTGCCAACCACTCAAATTTGGCTTGCTAAATCTTTGGTAACTTTTTAATCTAAGATTTGGTTTGCCAAATTTTTGGTATGACAAATTTTAGTTGCCAACCAATCGCTCGTACTTCACGTACATTTAAAATCATTCGTAAGTTAAGAGTGACTCGAGAATCCACAAAACCACACATACAATTCAATCTCTCTCCCAGCCTCCATGGGGCGAGAGCAACAAGAACTCAAGAGCACGACTGAACTAGAAGCAGACTCAAGCCCACAACTGTCTTTTTAGAAGCTAGCTCGATGAAACGAAGCCTAAGATCCCACAGCTCATCTACGAGCTTGTTAGGATTGGGATGTGTTGGGACTCCGGTCGGTCATGTGTATGGGTTGCTCATGTCTTGGCTGAGTATGAATCTTAGAGCATCTCCAAGACTTGTTTTAATTCTCATTCTCTAAATCACCATTTGAAAAAAATATTTGTACAAAAAAATTGATTTCTATATCTTCCACTCTCTATTTTTTTTTCTATATCTTGTGTACAATCTAGAGAGCCATTTTTTATTTTTCTAATTTTTCGCTAGCTCACAATTTAGAATAGAACATAACTATATTTAGATATAATAACCAATTTTAAATAATAGAACATAATTTAGATATAATAACCAATTAGGAAGGATATAGTGCTGGAGGGTATTTTGTCACTAAATCTTTACTTCACAATTAGGAAGGATATAGTGCTGGGCCGCAAGCCTGCAGTCGAGGCTAGCTGAATTAGGCCCATGGGCCGACGCCAACCCTAACCAACGCAGGGAAAGGAGAATCGCCCCAAATGCTGTGGCGACTTGCTCGGCCGGTTCAGTTCAGCGGCGCCGTCGTGGCTCGACGACGGCGAGAGACGCCGCAGGCAGGTGAGACGGGCGGTGACTAGCGAGCGCATAGGCCGGCGTCGGCCCGCAGCGGCGGAGTAGGGTGCATCGACGCGGGGGACTGCGACTTCGGTGGGACTGATTCTCTTCGCTGTGAGCAAACCAAACCCAAATCCCTCTCTTTCTTCCGTCCTCCCTATCCTGCTGATTTGGTTGCGGATTTCTTAGATGCGGGCGTCTTACTGACCGGAATTATCCATCCACCTGTGGTCTGTTCGATTAGGTTCTCTCTCTTCTTCTCTGGTGCGTTCGCGCGGGATCGAGAGGTAGGGTTTGCGCCCCAACGTTCGTGTGTTTGGGGGGCAGCGGCGGCGGCGATGGACTACACCAACGCCATCCACATCATCCCGGACGCGGCGGGCCCCGACGCCTGGACCAACGCGGCGCCGTCGACGGGCGCGGACGCCGGCATCTGGGCCACCGAGGACGACTACCGCCAGTGGAGCGCCGACCCGGGGTACGGCGACCGGAACCCCTCCTCGCGGGCGGGGAGCGAGCCCGCCGCCGGGCAAGAAGGCTCGCGGCGGTGGCGGCGGCGGCGGCAGCGATGGCGGGGGTGGGAACAGCACGAGCAAGTCGCGTGCCCTCGGCAAGATGTTCTTCAAGACCAAGCTCTGCTGCAAGTTCCGGGCCGGGACATGCCCCTACGTCACCAACTGCAACTTCGCACATGGCATGGAGGAGCTCCGCAAGCCGCCACCAAACTGGCAGGAGATCGTGGCCGCCCATGAGGAGGCCACAGAGCAGCGGGAGGAGCACCAGATCCCCATCATGACCTCTGGAAGTGTCGTCGCTGGAGACGGCGGCGGTGGCGGCTCGCAGGGGGGCAGGGCATACAAGGGCCGCCACTGCAAGAAGTTCTACACTGAAGAGGGCTGCCCTTATGGTGATGCGTGCACCTTCTTGCATGATGAGCAGTCCAAGGCGCGGGAGAGTGTGGCCATCAGTCTCTCGCCAACGGTTGGTGGTGGGGGATACAATGCTGCCTCTGCCAACGGAGCGATGGTGCAGAAGCCGTCCAACTGGAAGACGAGGATCTGTAACAAGTGGGAGATGACTGGGTACTGCCCATTTGGGAGCAAATGCCACTTTGCTCATGGTTCTGCAGGTGAGTCTCAGGTTTATATGTACCTCTAATCATCAAATTGTTAGACTTCCTTTATATGTGCATCTAATCATCAAATTGTTAGACTTCCTTTTTCATCAATTTAGGACCTGATTTATTCAACTATGATTCATGTTCCTTTCAAGTAATCTGTGCATGGTCATTGTAGTCCTTAATGTTAGCCATGGTAGGTTTCGTAGGTTGGATCATTGATGGTGTTTCATAATCGGTGACAATAAATGGCAGTATAGTTTGAAATGTTGTTTCATTGAATTAATTTTGAGTCATGTGACGGAAGCTTATGCTGGAGAGCTGGCTGGTTCCGGCTTCTTCCGGCTGCTTCGGCTGCTTCTTTCTCTCTGTCCGGCACTGTGCAAGCAGCCGGAAGCAGCCGGCTTTAAGCCAGCCGAACAGGGCCTGGTTTCTGGCATGCTAATGAATTGCCAGAAGATAGCTGTGGTGGTTATGGTACCTCCGGTTATGTAGTTTCTTCATAATAGTACCTCTGATTTGAAATTTTGTGAATTATTTTTCAGTCATGTATGATTGGAAGTATATGCTGTGATTCTCAATACACTAATGAATTCCTAGAAGAAATATGTTTGGGCTGTGAGATGTTTATGGTTTATGAGTGTACCATGCTGTAAGGTGTAGACATGTAGCATATACTGAATTCTTGCGGGGCTTGGTTGGTTTCTTAGTTTGGGATTGCTGAGGGTGACGGTGTGTCAGTACTCAGAATATAGTTCAATAGTCTCTGCCTTTTCGTTTTGAATTTTGTGGACATTATGCTGGGTTGGGTTTGGTGAAAGCAAAATAAGCTTGTACAATAAATCTTTCTACAAACTGCAAGCTGTAATGCAATTATTCATAAACATTTCATAAGTTTTGGCCTTTGTCTGTGTCAACTTTTCATTTATGTTCATCCAATGAGTTATTGGGTGTCGTACAAAAAGCATCACTTACCGAGTTACCTGCCTTTTTGAGGGTTTGTGTTTGTGCTGCTTCAGGGTCAGCTATGGACATATGGTATTTCTGTTGCAGTTTTTATCTTGTACTGCATTAGATCAGCTATGGACATTTAACATTGTTGTTGGACATCGAACATTGTTGTTACAGTCTATCCTGAATAACACATTCCTGTTTCATGTCTTGCTTGAGGTGATCGTTTGAGAAAGGATAGTTTTCATTGCAAATACTGAATCGCCGCCGGGTGGCTGGTTGGTGCTTGGATCATGGGCAACTCTTGTTTTTATTTTGTGTTTAATACACTGGTTAGTTCATTTAGGCACAATGGCATACAATTTCCTTGTTTCAGTAAAAGTCTTAACATGTTTCAGCTATAATTGCAGAACTTCACAAGTATGGAGGGGGCCTTATGGACATAGATGGCAGGGATATGGCGTCCACTCCTGATTCGAAGCAAGCTGGTGCTTCTGCTAAAGCTCCTGCAGAGTCTGCTGCTGCATCCACTGCCATGCCCCCTCATGCCGATGTGTACCATCTCGGCATCCAGTCGCAGCGCTCCACCATCGTCAGCCAGAGATCTGGACAACTGCAAAGGCCCATTCAGAAATGGAAGGGCCCTGACAAGATCAGCAGGATCTATGGTGATTGGATAGATGAGAATGAGTAGGAATGATCTATGGTAGGCCAAAGGGAGGCTGTTAGTATCTGTCCGACTCGGCTTCAGCTGGTGAAGGTTTACCAGGCATAGAAGATCTAGTTAGCATTGCAAAACCTGGTCTCGACACAATGCAGGGTGTTTGTATTATGTGTTGTGACTGTTGTAAGCATGCTTAACAGCCTAAGATCAACTTGGAACATATGGTCGCTGTATTCCGTTGAACTCAGTCTTATTGCTATCCTTGCGTAATTTGTGTGCTGGAGCATTTAGTGAAGTCATGTTGCATCCTGTACAGATGGCTGAAGGCTAACTGTTCCCTATCTCAAAAAAAAAAAAAAAAAAAAAAAAAAAAAGGGCTGATTGTTCAGGTGCGTCCGTGACCGTGACCTTTTGTAGGTTTTGTTTCCGTGCTATTATTGGGCCGGATACCCCACCCAGGCTTGCTCTTTGGGCCATTCAGCTGTGCGTTCTGTACCAAACAGCCCAAAAGTCCAATAAACCGGAGATTGCTTTCCTAGAAAAGTGTAGTATATAGTATACTATTAATCGGAAAGAATAAAAATTGGGTAAAGACTTCTTTCCAGCCGGCCGTAAATTGGTTCCATCGCACGGACGAACCAATCCCACGCACCCCACGCACAAGGCACCCGCACGTACGCTCCCTCTGTCGCTGATCCGTCATCCAAGGGCCCTGGTGTTTCTCACCCAATTGCAATACGTGGCCCAGCAGTCATAGAGAGGAGAGAGAGGTTCCTGTGACTCGCGCTTGCTCTCTCTTGCGACAGCCCTCCCGCAGCCCCCGCTCTTCGTCTCCCTCGTTCGCGGCGAGCCGATGACCGGCGATTCGGAGTTGTCCGCCGGTGATCTGGATCTAGGTTGAGCATAGAGTCGCTGCACTCAGCTGTAAGTTGGATCCGCCCCGCTGCTTCCACCTCATGCAATTTGATTTGTATTTCTCCCCCATCTAATTCGAAGCCCTTCTGATCCCTTGGTTCGCCGGGTGCGCCGTCTACTGGAGGCAGCCCAGGCGGCGGTCACGCCGGTAAGGAGGTTGTGACTACCATCGCACGCTCGAGGTCGCCGCACTCATCGGTAAGTTTTCGATTCGCCCAGCTGCTCCCACCTTATTCGATTCAATTTGTATTTGTCCCCCATGTAACTCGAATCCCTTCCGATTTCATGGTTCGCTGGGTGGGCCGTCTACTGGAGGTCGCCTAGGCTGCGATGCGGTGTTGGTCACGTCGGTGAGGAGGCTGCCACCACCGTCGCGCTCCCTGCCTCCGCACCTGCCTAACGAGGCACCCCTTAACGGGCGCAGCCACTGCCGCTCCTGGTTTGCATCCTCACTGCCGCAAGGTACGGGATATGGAGACGCTCTGTGTTCCTCCTGTTAAGCTGATTGATGGAGTAGATTCCAAATGCTGATTAGGGTCTCGCAGTTTAGTAGTGTAGAGCTCTGGTCCATGTAATCCCCAGATTATTAGCTGTTTATGTAGACCAGTTCTGTTCTAATGAAAATGCCCTTGCTGGAGAGCAAATACGGCTCAGCATATCAGATGCTACTGCTCCATATGCCATTCACTTGGCAATTTTTTTGAAATCTTATACACACCTTTTTTTCGTAACCATACGTTGTTCTTCTTAGTTGATTAGGTTAGTGCAGTACATATTTTCAGGGTTAGGACATGTTTTGGTAACCAAAAATCCAGAGACTTGCAGATAGACTTGCATGGAGGACAATTTGATTTCTGACAGTAATTATACTTTCCATTCCATCAAATAGCACACATTATTTATTTTTCTACTGATACTGTGCTTTGAGCATTACTCCTAGCTGCTGCTACATCTATTTATCCATTATACTGAGTTTTTGTCGTATTTTATGTTGCTTTTTCGCTGAATTAAAAATGTAAACTCGGTGAACAGAGGTTACTTTTGTTCCTTGTAGCTTTTCTTCTGTTCATGTTCTAGGTTTCTTTGTTTGATTGCACAGCAGTATGGTCATATTCTATTTAATTTTCAGTAGGTGCTCATTGTATTTTCCCTTTTATTCATTGTGCTGAATGGCATCAGTAGGTCTATTCTATTTTTAGGTTTTGATTTTTATTATCTTGAATTTGTATATTTTTGTTTCTGCTTGGTCGATGCACAAGTGAGGCGCCTAGTCCATTTTTCTGCATCTAATTTGTGTATAAGCAGCTATTTTGCCAGTGGAAGTGCAAGAGATCTCAGAGGGCTGTTGTTTCCTTTCTTTTATATTCTTCTCCAATGACCAATGCATCCTGTTTCTTAGCAGTGCTTTCCTTTTTAACTGATTTGAGTCAGATTGTCGCACGCACTATATCAATTTACCTATGACCAATGAATCTTGTCTATATAGCATCGGTTATTTCATATTTTCCTTTCATTAGTACTATAAATCTATACTTAAGCGATTATTTTTTTTAGTATCAAGAAATTTTTCATGTTTTTATTAGCAATTTTCTTATTTTCTTTTAGCAATTTTTTTTCTCTTAATTGTTCTATGTGCTGCTCCATCAGAATAGGGGGAGCGTTTGAACCTTGAACCTTTGACTTGAAATCTGATTTTTCAGTTAGTTGTAGTGATTTGTGTGTGTATATGGCTTGCAACTAGCTTGGAACCTTTGAAGGATCGCTTGTCGTGCCAACCTAACTTATCTGCTGAATGTCTGAATCTGGAGGCTTTTCAGTCATTTTTTGTGTGTCATGTTACTGTCAGCAGCTTACGTCGTAGTAAAGTTTGTGTCATGAACCTTCATTTTTATGCTAAGTAAGATTGCATGGATCACTACCGTTAACGAAAATCAGTTCAAACCTCTCCTGATTCTTGCTACTTTTGCTGCAGCTAGTGCATGTGACAATGGTCTAACATTCTTTGGAAGTTAGCAGCAGCTACTCTGATGGATCATGGCTTTTGATTTGAGAGAGTGATCTGCAGCACACAATATCTAAGTGACCACCTATTTCACATGTTTGACAGTCTAATGTGGGTGTTTTTTTTCTTCTTTTTTGCACCCAATTTGTAAGTCAATTGTTTGCATGGTATTTGTCTTGTATCTATGGCCTTCTCTCCCACAGTCTAAATGCTAAGCTGGACCTAGCTTGTTCTGGCAGCAAGGCGATACAATGAAGCAGCAGCAGTTCAGTTTGCCACATTCAAAGTTTCAATTTGCATGCATGCATATATATGTACTGCCTGCACCAGTAGTGTCCTGCAGTCCTGCGTGCACTCTGAGTGATGAGTGTGTCAGAATGCAAAGTGAGAGACTAGGCAGCTAGCTGCTGCATGTCTAGCTAGCTGCTGCTTGCATGATGCGCCCAGGCCTTTGGTAAATCTGTGGGTCTCACTCTGAGTGGGTGCGTGGGATTGGTTCGTCCGTGCGACGGAACCAATTTACGGCCGGCAGGAAAGAAGTCTTTACCATATAATAATTGCACGTTTACTAAAAATGGCAAGGCCGTGCAATAGGCTATATTACGGCCGGCCGTGATTTAGCTGCTCCCACTCCCTAAAAATTGCACAAATTTCATATTTTGTTAATTGTAGATATAGCGACAAACCAATAGCAAGAAAACATTATCAAACTGCTTGGTCGGAGGAATCTTGCGAAACACTTCCCACTGCAGATTGGATTCTTTGCAGATAGAGCTTAGCGCAAACATTTTAAAACGTACTGTACTTGGAACTAGAGAACATGTGTGCACATTTATATAATGTAAGTGATCGCTTCGAATGATCTTATCCAATAAACTTATCAGGTGACATTGCACTAAAGAAATGGCAAAAAGAATAAACCTTTTGTCCCGGACACTCCATTGGAGAAATTAATTAAAAGAATCGAAAGTGTCGGATTGATCTGATTGTTAAATACTCCTGTTTCCCAATGTGATAGAATATTACGTGCATGGTGGTAATAATTAAAAAAAATGCATCTTCAGTCAGGGATAAGATAAAGACGCGTGATGTATAAGACATCATAGGAGTGCGCATTTTTAATTTGGTTATATTATCCTAAAGTTAATCAACAGATACAAAATCTAGTGAGAAGCTAGCGAAATAAAGTAACTGAATTTTACAGGGGTTAAGAATGACCAGAAGAAGAGATGTAGAGTGATTATTGGAATTAGCCTAAACAGAGTGCAGAGAGGTATGGACACAGGTCCTAAAAGGGTAAATTCTTTGCATCGATTCCTTTCCCTTTTTTCATCTTTCGTTCGTCAAAACAGTGCTAGGCCGCACTTGAGGATTGAAAAGACAAAAGTAGTTGACGAAGAACAGTTGTACGCATGTAAGGGATGGCGTCCTCCGAAGAATTGACTATAGTATTTGCGACGGACCGGCCATGGGTCGCAACCACCGGTGCTGTATCTCGGTCGTGTAGTCCTCCGACGTGTGCCAGGTGATAACATCGAGGAAATTCAGAAGCTTCTGGCTATCCAGCTGTAGCTGCCTCCTGTTTGTTTCTGTGAACCAGCTGCTCTTAATTTACCAGCGCGCTGTTGTCTCTCTCAAGACTCGCTCTCAGCTAACCTGTCGATGCTAACTATGCTAACCGCTGGTCCTAGCATGCATAAGAGCAAGTATAACCGTGAACTGTAAAAAGATTGAATTTTGAGGTGGAGAAAATAGGAGAGGAGAGAGTGGAAGAGGAGAGAAGAGAGAAAAGAGAGCGGAAGTGAGCTAGAGACAAGTAGAATAGTAGGTCATGTATACTTATAGTATCGTATAAACTCACCAATAGTTAGGGCAGTAGTGTCCACTGGATATGTTTTAGGCACACGTTTTTTACTGATCAATCAAAGTCCACACGCGTATATATATAAAATACTATCCAGAAAGAAGAGAAACCATATGACTCCGATCAGTCTGGTGATGCTGCTCTAAAACTTTGTCAATGAAATTGAAATCCGTGTGGCGTGTGTAATTGATCGGCGATCGATCAGCATCTCAGCTGCTGCTAGCACACCGACGGGAGCTTGCTGTGCTGAGTGGTCAAAAACAGAGACACACACAGCCCACGTGGGCTCCGCCAAAACGTACATGGCATGCGCTAATTGGTTAGTTGCCGCCTTGCCGGAGCACGGACAGATCGGACCTTGGGAAACACGCCAAACCGCCATTAATAACTCATCTCTACTCCTATTAATTAACTAATCCATAGTTAGCACTGCATGTGCTGCACGCTTAATTGTCAGCAAAAGGACCACCCCGCTCTCCGTCCAACATATGCGTGGTTCCTTTCTTTTACCTCCTCTCTTGGAGTTTGTCAAAATTCTGATCTAATTTGTTCACATGCTTGCTTGTACATTCATGGATTTCACATGCATTTGTAGTAGTTTTTTTTTTCTATATCATCTCTCTTTTTCACAAAACATCAATACTTACTGTATTACTATATATTTATTTTTTAATAACTTATACATAATGGGATTTTTCGGTGTCGAATTGTTAACAAGATCCATGATAAATATGCACCTGAAAATACTACAAAATATGACCA
This sequence comes from Chrysopogon serrulatus, assembly GCA_015844335.1. Taxonomy (NCBI): domain Eukaryota; kingdom Viridiplantae; phylum Streptophyta; class Magnoliopsida; order Poales; family Poaceae; genus Chrysopogon; species Chrysopogon serrulatus. The sequence continues at coordinate 73,280 of JADLZL010002108.1, read as the reverse complement.
TATATAACCTTCACATAGATACATATATATGTGGTGTAAGTATCTATGTCTGTATTCTGATTCGCAAAACAAATCATATATGGTGCATCAAGAAATACACACAACTCCATGCTAATTCATAGGGTTAACCCCCCACCCACCCCCAAAAAATGCACAATATAACTACCTGTAGTCGTTAAGAAGTGACATTTTGTAATTTGGTCTGTTCAATTGCCATTCTAAACTTGATAAAAAGAGTAAGAATTTGTTTGGTAGAACTCCAGCTCCAGCTCTAGCTTTTTGGTGGAGTATCTTTATTCGACTCAAAAGCTTCACTTGTTGAAGTATTTGACAAAATAATTAACTTTTTTTACTTATAGGCCCACTTGACATATGGACCCACTTATCATCGACCCTTTTTTACTTTTTCTCTACTCTTTTATTTCTCTCGGACGGGGCTCTTGCAACACCTCCCCTCTCCGCCTCACAGGTTTGAGGCACCAAGCACCCTTGCGACAACGATAGGCCTCCTAGCACACAGCTCGCCGACTTGCTCCACCTTTGGTTGCACAGCTGGTCATGCTGCCCTTCATTCCTTGCACCATCCCTCCTTTTTGATGGTGGTGGCTACACCAGTGTTCCTCCAACATCGGCAAACATGGGATGCGAGCACTGCCTTTCCACCCCTAGCAGATATGGGGCACACTTGTCACCCCTCCCTTGACCCAGCGTAGGCCGCATCGCTTCTCCAATGCTAATGCGTAGTGTCATGGACCGTGGGGGTGTGTCGCCTCTCCATTTGACACTGACAGTCATGGGGTGTGTTCATCCTCCTATATCAGAGGCCGCTCGTGGTCCGATGTTGCACCCACACCCATACCCTTGTTGTTCCCATCATTTTCAAGCCAGCCTCCTTTGGTGCATGGGCTCACGAGATCGGGAGGAGCCAAAATAAGTTAGTATTTTTAGCTTCCCCTCCCACATGTAGCTCCAGTCAGTAGGAAACCCAGCGCTTTAGGCATGGATTAGCACATACCCCTCGAGCAGTTTAACTGCTCTCGACCGAAAAATTGCTCCCGAAGTGATATCAAACGCGGTCTAAGTGCAGAAAGGAGCGGTTGCTGCAGCACAAAACGCTGTTGCTTCAATCTCTTCTTCCAAGTAGTTCCATTATTTGAAGCCAAATATTCTAAAGTTTAAATGATACAAGTGGATTTATCTTTAAATAAGTTTTAGAAAACATAAAAAAAAATATATATTTTTTATAAATATATTGTAATAAATGTAGCAGCCAGATTTTAGTCAACCCCAAAATGTGTAGCTAGAGAAAGAGTAGGAGAAACCAACGTTATTGTATAATATTTACCCTAAGCCTTCTCTTTTTATAACAGAAATGCACATGCACCCTGCGTGCGCATCTCTACGAAATGAGTTGGCACTTGTCCATAAGTCAGCAAGCTAGATGAATCCCAAAATGCATTGTCTTGCTTGGGCATATATTCTTACGCAAGCCAGAATAATGCTTGCATTGTCTTATTGTCAAGTTCCACTAGTGCCGCATATCTAGTGTAGGTCATATACCGCACCACCGTACCCAAAAGGCCAAGCAAAGTCCTTTCTAAGATTATTCAGGTTTTGTTTTGAAATTGAAGTAACCTACAAATTTATACTCTCTCCTCACCCCCAAATTGTAAGTTATTCTAGCTTTTCTGTACATACCTAGAAAAACCAGAACATATGAATCTTGAAACAATTTATATTGTTAGCCACGTCTTCCCTTAATCACTTATCCTGGAAATGATATCTTTTGTTTCAGTTATAATTATTTTTGCGCGAGCGACTATGATAGTGAAGGTCAAGCTGGATGAGTCTAAGATAGCAACTAACAAGGGCATTTTACCACTGTCGATGGATTGGCCGATTAGAAATGAGGAAGGCTCTTTTAGCTCGGCTCCTCCTTACAAGCATATTTCTTTTGTAGTAGCTACTGACAGGATTCTTCCATTTTTATCTGCTATTGTATATGAAGCATGAGCCAGTAAAATCACCTTTTTTTTTTTATGGCCAAGCTAGACTTATTATTACATGATGCTCTGCCAAATAATGAAATAAATCCTTGGTATGACACGATAAACCTCGTGCAGACCCGAACATCTTCTCATGACTACACAACTGTTTTAGTTAGTAATTATATTTATAGAATCCACTTGTTTCCAGAAAGATATATATAGAAATAACATTTTAGATTGGTATGGAGGTGATTGACTGACGGCGATTGAAAATTAGCAAACAGTAACTAGAAGTAGCACAGTAGAAAGCATGGCCAGGCCATGGGCTGGTCGGCAAGAATGGGCAGCAGGGCAAGAGGATGGAGGAGGATCGGAGTGCGTCGGAGACCGACGACGATGACGATGGATCGACGGCGGAGGAAGCGCGCGCGGCATGCATGCACATGGGCGCGCACGAAGCACGACGGCATGGCAGCCGTGGGTAGTGCCTACCTGCACTACTGCACTTGCTTGACCTGACCGCGTAGGTGTGCACATGCCCCGCATGGGGGCACTGACCGGTGCTGCCGCAAATGCAGGCAGGCGCGCACGCACGCACAGGCGCGGCCATGCCGTGCTCTATCGATCGATGCCCAGCGCCAGCGCCATCGATCGAGTCGAGCTGGTGCGTGGTGGACTTGACCTGTAGCGATTGGACGGCGGGCGGGGTGGTGTGCAGCAGGTGCAGGCAGGTGCTGCCCCGCCCGGGATCTGCGGGGGCGCTGCTGCATCGATGTGAATTTGCGAGCGAGCGAGATCATTGCAGTCCTCCCGCCGGCCCCCTGCGTTGCTTGCGTCGTCGTGCACAGAGAGAGAGAGAGAGAGAGAGAGAGAGAGAGAGAGTTGGCGTTGGCGATAGAGACGGCGAGTCCCGAGGCGAGTAATGGGCACCCTAGTGGCCGACACCTCCAGGCCTACGTGCCTCCCATCTCCCGCTCGCACGCACGCACACGCACATGCACAGGTGCCACACGGATGCATGCAGTCCCGCACGCACGCACGCACGCGCAATCCAAACAGGACCAGGGACCCCTCCTTTCACAGCCTGCTACTGCTACCTATGAGCAGTACTATGAGTTCAGCAGGAAGGAATACAAAACAACCAAATTTATACAGTACTCTGCTCTGCTGCGCCTGTGTGTGATTTACTCCTAGTACCTACCACATCCATCCGCTCTGACGATTACAAAGTTTATAATTTTTTTGATTAGAAGGAAATATTTGAATGAAGCCGTCATTATTGGATGGTGCCCCAGCATAGTGCAATACTACTCCTACTATGTAAAATGATGATATGACCTGTCTCTTCTTATTTAGAGATGGATAACCTGCACATGCAGATATGTAAGTATACATCGATCGGTATCACATCGGCCATGCAATTTGCTCGTCGCTGAGGAAAAAGGGTGCTGCCAAGCACTCACATTTCGTTAAACAATCTGCAGCTCGCGCGATGCCACATAGGAGTACCTAACATTGCTGAGCTAAGACATGGAGCCATCACAACAAGCATACGTATAGGAACCATTGCGACACTACTGCTGTATGTACACGTATTTATGGAGCAGTAGTAGTTTAGTACGATTGTGTGCCGTAAATTAACTACTCAGAGGATAGGCCACGTACCGGAGGCAATCAACTAATAAGGCTCTGTATGCCACAGCTCAGCATCACAAGTGAAGCCGTTTTTTAGTTCACAGATAACTTTCTCATGAAGCTGTATTGTTTTAGAAAAATTATTTGGCAAAAAAGTTTCAACAATAACATCATGCATGCACGGCTAAGAGAGAAAATAAGAGAGAGCTATGAAAATCTACTTTTTTTCAGCTTCACCTCTCTCTATTCCTTTGCGAGAGTATAAACCATGTGAAACTATTTTGAGAAAAAAAGTGTTTAGCAAAAATAGAGCTCAAGCTCATGAAATTATTAGTGAAGCTGCACCAAATATGGTCTAATTTCGTGTCAAATCGGCCAAAACATGCCCTGACCTTCTTCAATTATAAATAAATTAAACACCTTTGATTTTGTTCATCTAACCACCAATGTGGACCCAGTGATATATGCATGTGAGGTATATGCTTTCATTTTTAGTTTATTATTCAGCTAGTAAAGTGAGCCACCACTAAAGCGACAATCAGCATTCGTTCCTCTTTTCTTCCGCTGATGATGTTAAATTGCTTTTCTTTCATTAGTTGGTGTACGTATCATGACCTTCGATCGAGCTGGCCTTTGCATTTATACAAATATATTATCCATCTTGTCACGATCCACAACTTGATCAATAAGGTGAAAAAGACACATTGCGTAGTATAATAAAACTATGACCAGCTACCATTTCTTTATCCTTTTTATGATTAGGTAGCTACTAGGGCAGTTGGTCAATTAATTCGACATTAATCAATGGATGTTGCGTTGCACACAATGCAAACTTAATCAATTCGATCAACAGGTATATAGTGCACGCACACATATATAAATATAACCCGTCGCTTACAAGTCCTTTTAGATGGCCTTTTGATTAATTTGGTTTCCGTTAATAACAGTACGATAAAAGGTGATATATAGGTTGTTTGGATCTCGTCGTGGGGAGTAAATTAAATATTTAGAGGATCTTAGTAAGATCTAGGTCTCTTTTACCTTTCTCTTGATCTGTAACCATAATCATTTCCAATGTGGTTAGGTATGGTTGTATAAAGTTGAAGTATCTTTGTACACTAGTACACATATCAATGAATCACTATCAGGTTTTGACATCACTGTCAGAATTGGTTCTTGCAATCGGTAGTAATGGAGCTTGCCTATCACGCTCTGCTCGTTCCCAATCCTAGAGTGAAAGGCTGATATCACTACACGGGGTCAAAGTTGGATCCGGCGGTGATAAACTTTAGAATAACTACCTGATCTAGTCTATACCTGATAGTGGTAGCATGAGAGTCACTGTTGATTAAGTGTTTTTGGCCGTGACCTGATTAAGTGTTATTGTGTAGTACTTTAGATTTGGTATTATTAATGCATCACATATCTCACTACAATCAAATATATCAGAATATTCAATAATGAATATATCATAATTATAAAATCATATATGCATAGGCAAAGAAGAAGTCATTATAAAACCAAAGTCTACATCATAACAAATGAAGCATATCATTTACTATTGGTTATTAAGTGCCATGACATAGTCCACGTAGTGAACATACCGGACTGAGCTTGCACATCATTTAATAACATCAACATACATGAGCATGAATTAGTGTATTCTCTTTTGTGTGTAGGGGACGACCTAATCTATGTTTTTCTATTGATAATTTTTTGAGTTAAAGTTGTTTAGTGTCAAAAACATTTGTTTTCAATTCACATATTTTGATATTTAAATTTTTAGCAAACAATTTCAGATGGAGACAAATCCTGCCCCCTATTACCAAACTTGTAGTGCTAGATAACATTTGAAACTTTGTACTTCAAGTTTTTTTTGTTTGAGTTCATTTAGTAATCAAAATATTCAATAGAAGATTACTGCATATTTAAAAAAGATAGAATCCTATGTATAGTGACAAGCGATTCTTTGTTTTTAGCGGTAAGTAGGTGTTAGTGCTCCATTAGTTGATTCTCGAGAGGTTGTTATTTAAAAAAGGTTGTTATTTCTACCACCTTTGTAAATGATGATTAACAATGACCATTGGTTTGAAATAGGGATAACTTGCCAGTCCATGAAAATAAAAGGCATACATGTCTCCTAAAATCCAACATACGGATGACCTTCATACATATAATCCTTTCAAATATATAGTTTGAGAATGGCTTTTGCCACAAGTTACATGACCAATGTAAATACACTACATATACATGTCTAATACTCACCCACAATCTGAAGAAAAGGATTGCAGACACAAAGACCAAAACTCAGTCAACAACTATAAAAGTAGGCTTTATTTCATCATGATGTATGGTGCAGGAATATGGCATGCGGCTCCTTGTTTGCCTAGAAAAGACCCTTGATGTTTGTCCAGAGGGCACACATCGTTCATTCCAACTCCATATGGCAAGGTCGAGGACATCATTGGGGATGCTCTCATAGATCCAACCGCGCACACAAGCATCAAGATTAGGCCATGTGGGGTCATTAACGTGAGGGTTGGTGCCATTGATGTGATAGAGAAGCCCAATCTTGGTGTACGTGGCATGAAAGAATTGCACCTCACTTGGAGTAGTTTGGTTGCAGGAGCACCAAGGTGATATTATCACGTAGGTCTTGATGTTAATGGTCATGTAGCTATTGACCACTAGGGGTGCTTTCTACTTGGGGCAGAGGAGGAGGAGGAGGAGTGAAAGCCCTAGTTTGGTTTTGGCTAATTGATGAAACCTAGGACTAACCCTATTGCTAAGTGTGTAGCATTAGAGAAAGGGGAAGTCCAAACCAAGTGGTGGAATGGTGATCAAGGTGTTGGAGATGACCACAAGTGATCAAGTACCACACTTGGAGATGAGGAGCAAGATGGAATGCTAGAAGCAAAGGTATATGTTAGGGCATTTCCATTTTGCCGGCCATAGGCGAGTAGAGAAGTTGATGGCCGGGTTTAGGATTGATAACCGTACTATTAAGAGGGGTGATGTCACGCAATATCGGTTATCTAAGTGCCACTAGGTGAGCAATGACTTTGCATATGCATTAGGGACCTAGTGTGCTTGCTAACTCTTGCAAAAATCATTTGAAAAGGCTAACACACGTGCACAAGTGGAGAGACACTTTTGTGTTGGCACATGAGAGCAAGAGGTGATGGTGTTTGGGTGTGGAACCCTCCCGCCGAGCTCGCAAGGCGGGACTCGGAAGTTTTCGGACGAAGTGCAGTCACTCAGAGGTGACCGGACGCTGTCCTGGTAGGGACCGGACGCGTCCGGTCAGTTGGTTGGCGTCCTCTGTTTTTCCAGGGTGACCGGACTCCGAAGGACCGGAGCGTCCGGTGCCAAGTTTTCTATGCGCCGCAGCTGGAGCAGTGAGGACCGGACGCCGGGCGCGTCCGGTCAAGGGGCAGCGGATGCGTCCGGTCGAGATTTTCATGTTTTGAACCTCTCGAAGTTGCGACCGGACTCGCCAAAGCCGAAGCGCGTCCGGTCGAATCAGCGGACGCGTCCGGTCGTTGCTAACATCGCTGGGCAGGTGCTGGCCGTTGGGCGCGAAGTGTAGAATTCAAACGGCTAGTACACGTGGCCTGTTATGTTGGACCGGACGCTGGACCGGACGCGTCCGGTCAGGCCGTCTCGGGCGTCCGGTCAGTGCGCAGACTGGCTGTTTTGTGTGTAACGGCTATGTGAGTTTGTGGGCGCCTATATAAGTGAATTGGCCGGCTCTAGGGAGTCCTTCTTGGCACTTTGACATTCTTGACATCCCCTAGAGCTAAGCAAACTTCCTCCCTCACTTTGCATTCATCTTGATTGATCTAGAGAGTGATTGGGAGAGCTTCTAGTGCATTTGCCTTGTGATTGAGCATCTAGTGGCACTAGTGAGCGTTCTTGCTGTGATTGAGCTTATTACTCTTGGTGATTGCCGTCACCTAGACGGTTGGAGCAAATGAGCCGGAGTTGAGCAAGGTTGAAGATTGTTCTTGGCCACTCCGAAGTGATTTGTGAGGGGTGTTGATCCCACCCCGCGCAGAGAGATCGCGAAAAGGAATCCTTAGTGGAATCTCGTGTCATTGAGTTACCCTCACTTTGTGTGAGTTCTTGTGGCGCCCGGTGAGGGCTTGGCTTGTGACGCAATTAGCCACCGAACTACCGAGTGTGTGGTCGACACAACGGGGAGTAGCGTGCCGGCAAGCACGTGAACCTCGGGATAAAAATCTTGTGTCCCTCGGTGTTCTTGTGTGGCTTGATCCTTCGAGATCAACTTGGATTTCTCATTTGGATCATCTCTTCGGGTTTCATTGTATTGACAAGACGGTGATTGGTCATCTTCCCGAAGGCACGGTTTGCACACTCGGTTTCCTTCCTTGCGATTACATTTGTGCAAAGTAGTGTATTAGGTGGTGTAGCCTAGTTGTGTTGCTAAGGACCCTATTCTTAGTGTGCCTAGTGTATTAGGATTGCTAGAATTGTTTAGGTTGGCTTGCAACCCCCACTAGGCTAGCGCAACACTTGCTTCGCCATTTGTTATACTAACCGGTTTGTTTAGTGCTTTGCAAGAAATTTTTATAGGCTATTCACCCTCCCTCTATCCATTTAGGACCTTTCAAGGAGGAGGAGGGGAGAGAACGCCATTGGCGCCAGAGGTTGGTCGTGCAGGAGATCGCAGAGTTGGTTCTTGACATGGTGTCATAGTAGATTAGATCGAATGAAGGGGTTCAATGTGCGATAGGGATCGTTGAATGGGAGGGTGTGTGGTAGGGTGATGAGGTAGAGGGCCATATGGCGTGTAGGTGGCGTGGGCTGCGCAAAACAATGGGAGTGGCTTGGTAGGTGGCACCCTAAGGAAGCAGATTGGGTAGGAGTTGGAAAAAATCTAGACAGGTGATACTATGTAGAAAGATAAGTATTAATCGATAATGAATTGGGTGAACACCTCTCGTACCCCTTGGCTCGGGTGATCTTCATATATAGAGGCTGGGAATACAACACATATATGTCTCTAAAAGTGTTAGCTAGTAATACAATTACCTTTGTGATTTCAAAGATTTCCCTGTGTACTCGCAGAAAAAATGGTCGCTCCTTCCGTGCCCTTGAAATAATCATATGGACTTTTATACCCGCATTTAAATTTTTTCTTTCCACTAGTGCCAATTTTGTCAAGTGGCCGTTAACTTCATGATGTAAAAGTGGCACCAGAGGGAAGAAAAAAAAAGCGAGTATAAATGGTATTGGCAATATTGGCAAAATAGCTGCATAATAAATACATTCATAATGTTTTCAAATGTAACCGAATGAAGATTAAAACTTTGTAGTTGATGACTTTTTTTATTTGAGATTGTTATCATATTTTGAAATTCAAATTTAAAATTTTTCAATCATCTTGAATGGAGACACACGTACTATATCAAACTTGTAGAGCTCAAAGAGATCTAGAACTTTATAGTTGATGAATTTTTGATTTGAGATTGTCATTTTGGAGTCCATATATATTAGCAATGTGTAGAAGTGAGACAAGAAAGAGGGAGTGAATTGAGGATGAGGTCCAACATAAGCCTGGAAACCACACATGTGCATATTTCATGAGAAAAGGAAGACTTGTGATGCTCAATTCAACCATGTGGACAACTCGTTGGTGATGAAGGCCTTTGGGTCGACAGCTTTTTTTTCTGTTGCAATTTTATTTACACTCAAATAATACTCCCTTCCCTAGCGGTTCTACTGTGCAGCCGCTCATCATGAGTACCATATCCATGTTACGGGCTAGCATTGTTAAGATGTTATGCAGAGAATGTGTAACATGTGAGCCCTTAGATGTGAAGAAAAATAATAACAGTTGTGTTGGTATAAATTAACTGCACTCCATTAAATAAGATTTAAGTAGGATTATCCGCAAGCGCGTATATCATACCAAGTGTCACATTTTACCCTGAGGTTTTAAATATCGTATCCATAGGTAACAGTTGTGATGATGACACAAAGATATAGACTTAATCCTACAATTAGGCTAGATCATCATATCAAGAAAGAGGAAATAGCTTTTGCACTCTAGTTCTGACAATCGGTAAGCTTTGTATAATACCGTCTAACTGGGCAAGTCACTCGAATAGGAGAAGAAACAGAGTAATCTCCTACCAAGCACCTATCGGCCCCTATCTCTCCCTATCAACGGGACGTGGACTACGAGAGGAATCAACGCAGCTATAAAGTCACCTGCGCGAACTACCACTATCCGGCTAACAGGGGACATCCACAAGTAAACCTAGCCTAGGCACCACGCCTACACTACGAAATACTACTTCAACCAAGTAATGACCAAGATCAAAGCACTCAATATGAGCTGTGAACTTAAGAACGAATAAAAACAAGTTGCTTACTTGAATCGGAATGGCGAATACAAAAGTACCTCGAACGCGCCTCCCGGCGAAGAAACCGAATCCGTAAGAATACAACCCACGAAGAAGCACCGACAGCCCTAACTCCTCCGAATCTCTACTCCTCTACTTAATCTCTCTAATCTCTAAACAAGACTAGATCTAGATGAACTAGTCTCTCCTAATTGCTACATCTAGATGAACTAGAACTAGATCAACTAGAGGGACCCTAACCCTAATTTATGTGGAGAATATAAAGCACCGGGGTGTAGAATGCCTCTTGGAGGGGCCTTGGGGCGTCATTATATAGGCCGAGGTGGAGTAGGGGGCAAGGAACCGCCACGTCATCGATCCGCGTCTTCATCTTATGTGCACCGTCGGATCAAACCGACCTTAGATCGATGTAGGAATGCTTTGATTGGATTCCAAGGAAGCGTGGGAGGAAGACTCCAGAAGGCGGCGGCCAGAGGTTGGCCTAGGGCACCTTTCGGCCCTAGGGTGGGGCCGGCCGGCCCCACCTGGTGGCCCCTGCGGGTCCCGCTACTTCGGGTGTCTTCTAGACCCTTCCTGATCCTTTTGGCGATATTTTCCGTCGCGGTTAAGTTTCTTGATAATTATGCAATCTAATCCCTCTTTTAAGCTTTTCTGGAAGAGTCCCTGGAAAATATAGAATATGCAAAACTCGTGGAAATTGTCAGTTAAAACCCTAGACTAGTATGTATTCATGTATCCTTTCATGTCTAAAGTTCTAATAAATATTGACATTATCCACCGTCAACAACTCCCCCAAGCTTACCTTTTGCCAGTCTCTTGGCAAACAACCTAAGTCTAATTACTAATAAACTTGGATCGGGGAGTGCTTTGCTATGCTTTTATTTCTTTTAAGTACACTTGTTTTTAAACATAAATTTTCCTCCGGTTTAGACAAAACTGCTCTAACTTTAAAACTTACCCATTTTACCTTTAACTATGGAGCTTTACCACTTTTGTATAAGTCTTGAACAATCGAAAGATAGAGCAATCAAGTCAAGCACTATGTCTCAAATTCTTCACAGTACCAATATTCCGGAGTTTTGTAAGTCTTCGAAATAAAACTCAGAGTTTAATTGTATGACTCAAGTCTCTTATATATGTGGTATTTATGGATCTCACTGAGGCATTAATAATGTCATGCCTTCCTACAACTAAGCATTTATAGTGGAGCTTACAGGAGTGGCAATAACAAGGATGAGCATACTTGCAATTCATATGTTGTAAAGTCAAACAATGAATCCACAGAGAATCGAGGCATACAATCAAATCAAGATGTGCATGTGTATGGAATATGATGGATAGGTATATATATGGTATTTAGTGGCTAATCCTAATTCTACTTTTGCTCTTGAAGATAACTCCCTCCTTTAAGACTTAGAACTCTTCGCAGGAAAACATGGGCTATCTTTATTCTCTTTTTCTTTATACTCTGGGAGGCGGGCATCTATGCATCCATTGTTTTAATTGCTAGGACACTTGTCCATCTTTTACTCCCCTTTTTTCTTTCTCTTCTTCTTTCTTTTTTTTTCAATACTTTTGCATAGCCACATGCATCCTTTGAATATAAATAATTGGAGAGATAATGATAAGAACTTAGAGCAATTAAATAGAGGCTGTCCTATAGGGTATATTTTTGGGTGTTTTTACTCCCAGTGTAGGAGAAAAACATTTTTAAGGTGGATCTGGATGAACGTGGAAATGACTGCGCTTACATCCCAGAGTAGGAGTAATGCATATATGGGTGGAGTGTGTAAGTGATCTTGATTTTAAAAGCATGACAAGGCTCTCATAAGATATACAACAAAGATTGACTAAACTCAATGCAAAGCAAGCAAAGATGAATGCGCAAGGGTTTTTCTAACTCTAAATATATTATATGGCTTTGGTAGGAATTCAAACTTTATCATACAAGAGCTCATCATGTAAGATTTTAAGTTTTCAAAATAAATCTCTAGAACTTAGTAATGCTACAAATAAGATAAATAGCAGCTTAGACCTTCATGTATCATATCAATCAATTACCTAGACTTAGCTCAAGCATATGCCTCCACAAGTTTCAAGTTTAGAGTAAATTCTTATATCAAAGTAGTCATGTCCAAAACTCAGGAGAATTCATGGTTAAAAACTAGGCACTTAAAAGGAATTACGGCAGAGCAACTATTCATTATCTCCAAGACAAAATTTTAATATTCTTCAGTTTTTATTTGACTCTAAACTAGACTGACAGACACACTCTATGATCACAAACAATATATAGATAAGTATTTTGTTCTTGATTTTAAATTTGTTATTCATCTTTTTATTTCTATTGGACTCACAAGACTCTAAAGACATGGACCTTCATGTGCCCATATATTTTTGGTATTTTTATGACTATATAAAATAGACTCGATAATCGCCTAGGTATAGTTACCTGATAACTAGGGGATGCTCTTCCCCCAAGCTAGATGTTTGCAATACTTGGTGTTGATGATCTTTAGAGTGAGCTAACCAGCCAGCGCTCTGGTAGGTGCCACCGATAGACTCTCTTTTTTGTCATAATGTTGTTCCTGCATAGTTATACCCCAACAAGAAAACCAAAACTCGAGGCTCGAATTTAATAAGAGGTTAACGATCAGCCAATAAGTAATTGATTATTCTTATGAGTTGATTTCAAATTGACAAAGTTCTAGCAGGATTCTCTTTTTTTTGGATTTTCTAGTTTAATTAAATATATGTGCATGATATACGGTTGTATTATTATATATATTATTATTTTTTATGCCACCACAGAGAATATTTATTCTCGTGGGCTTAGGCTTTTTATAATGCAAGAAAGTAAACATAGGAGCTATTATTATTATTTTTTTTATATATATATTTTTATGCCACCACAAGAAATATTCCTACAGGGGTTACCACAAGTTTATTCACGTGGAGCTTTTAATATTTTATGATGCAAAAAAATAAAGCAATAAAAATTTTTATTATTTTTTATTTTCTTTTTAATATTTATAAAGATGAATATGTTAAAGTAAATTTATTAATGTAAACAGGAATACTAATTGATTAGATAACTACCATATTAACTTATGGCAAGGGTACGGAATTTTAAGTTTACCGACAGAACTTTTTCTTACACTCTTTGTGTATCTCTCCATCTTGAGAGATGGAGGTCTTGATGGTTGCATACCTCTAGTGATGATGATGTCACTTTTGTTCTTTGGTTTGGTCCACAGGTTGAAGTAGAGCTTTAATAGTAGCTGGTAGCATCTTGCTCAGTGTGCATGTTCACGTAACTTTCACTTGTAGAATTAATAAACTTTGCTTGATGTGTTGTTCTGTTTGCAAAACTAAGATAGAGATCAAGTGTATGGGCTCTGCTGGTGGAAAAACACCAACAGAACCAAATCTAATTCTTTATTTATTGTTTCTCTATCTTTAGGCACATTGAATAAGATAAAGTTGGTATTACATAAATTATTTATTTATGAAATGAGTGGTAAGATCAAAAGCTTAAGTATTGAATGTTGCATTTAAGTTTACATGGTAGAAAAGAATGAAAATGCTTAACCAATAGAAGGATTATCTATCTCTATATAAATTTTTACATAAGTATGACTATCGTCTTCCCAAGATCGAATATAATATTTTAGCTTGTTTGGTTAAGACTAAGATTAAGAGAACGGTGCCATGAACAATTTTAACGAACAAAGCATGCTGAGTTAATTAGGTTAATCAATTTAAGTTGTAACTCTAACATGTTTGTGTATTTATGTGCACCAAGATCAAGAGAAGAGCATTGACCACTTACCTTAGAATATTACCTTCATTATTAGAGCGTGACGGCACTAAGTGATGAAGGGTAGATGACTGGTGGTCCTTCCTCTTACATCTTGAGTTGTTCATGGACATCTTGTCTTCTCTCCATTGCACTCATTCTTTTGCCATCTTTTGCTTCTTTGATCTTTTGACTCTTTTCACTCCAGTCATTATTATGCCTGCAACAGATTAGTGGACAATACATACCCGAAGGAGTATACAAATTTTAAACATAGGTTGCTTGTCCATTATTTTATTTTGTTCTGTCTATGCTAATGAAGAGATAGTATTGATATTATTTTAGCATAGATCCTATTTTATATAGACATGGCTTGAGGTAAAGTAAATTGTAGTAGAAGATAGAGTGAATAAATCATTAATGCTCACAGTTCTTTTATTCATGATGAATGAGCTGTGTCTTCTTCTACAAAGTTATTGAAGTTCAGCATGTGCCCTATCTCATCTCTGGTTCGAATTCCTCTCATGACTGACCCAAATTAATTTTAAAAATTTCCTGCAGGGGTTAGTCCACAAAATATCTAATGTCTACTACAGTATATTATCAGTTCAAAAATCAACCTAGACACCACGTCTAATTTGATTTAGGAAGGCATTCTAACCTAAGCACCACGCTTAATTCAAAAAGCCTTTGAAAGTAAGATCAACACAATTTAAACTAAGCACCATGCCTAATTCAAAAGGTGTATGAAATTTCTTCGAACCTTAAGTATACTATAACAAACAAAGGTAACATGAAAGTTTATAGAGTGTTATTCAAACAGAGATGAAAGTGCATGATTAACAAGTTGAATAAAGGTAGAGAGAACCAATATTAGCAACATAAAATTTTAAATAAGGTAGTTCCCCCAAGCTTGAATCTTGCAAAGTAGAGTTAAGTTCGGATGAGTATAATGTTACAAAATGATTGGTTGGACATACCTGGTGTAGTTACCCTTCATTCTTTCACTTCAAGCCTGAAATGGTTAGTGACAAAATACCAAAGGAATATTTTGACAATTATATTTCTATGCTAAAGGTGCAAGCTCAATTCATTTTTTTTAAGAGTGGTTATTTTGGGACACAAAGTTGTTTTTGGGAAAGCTTCTAATTATTTCACGTTAAGTTTGTGCGGCAGTTTCCTCTAGAACACTAGCCTTTGTACGCCTATATCAAGATTACAACGAGATCTATAATATTTATGATAAACATATGCATCTACAACCACCCTTTTAATGATTTTATGAACAGGTATAAAGAGGGGGTTGAAGATCTCGTGTGTGGTAATATTAGAGAGACCAAAAGATTCAGGAGATCTCTCATATGACCATGGATTCGATGAAGTGTTTATGAGATAATTCCCATGCTCATCGATGTGATCTCCCTTTTCGAACTCTAAGGGCGTTTCTTCATGGATGTCTATAGGCAACAAATTTGCCTCTATTATTTCATGCCTATGACATTTATTGGATGTTTTATTTTCTAGAATTTCCCATGAATTGATATCCTTAAAGTTGGTCTCTAAAGCTTTCTCTAAACTTGGGTGAGTTCTGTTTATTAAAGAAATTAATTTAAGCTCACCATTTGAATTTAAACCAAGTTTAGATGCTAGTGCTAAAGCTTCGTCCTCTTCCATCCATTCTTTTACAATAGCATATGTATTTCTAGTATGTTCTATGCATTTCTGCCATTGTCGTTGCTCTTTTTGGGCATTCCTATGACTTTTATTCTTGAGATGTCTTGATGGATTTGTAGGGTCATTATGAAGTTTAGTAGAAAAAGCATAAAAAGATTCATTGGGTTCAAGGATGGGTTTAGAGACATTTATTGTGGGCATAGAAGGGGAGAAGATAGAATTTACTCCTAAGTGGCTTGGCTCTCCTTCTATGGCATCACTCAAAATGCCATCCTTGAACTCTCCCCCTGCCTTTTATGAGGGAAAGGAAGTTGACGACACTTTTTTTCAAGATGCTCTTCTAAGAGGATTTGATGTGTATTGATTTACGAGCATCTTAGCTAACTGGAAGTCTAAATCATTAAAGTAGAATTTCAAATGTTTAGGATTGATAGCTAAATCTTGGGAATGGAGTGATTGTGTTTTAGCTACCAAGACTTTTCGTGTTTAGTTCGGGTTTACCTTCTCTTGAGAAGGGTTTATCCCGAACCATAATAATTAAACATGGTCGTAGCTCATAGCCAGGTGTTATGATAGGTTCTACAGATTTTAGTGGCCTAAAACTTTTACGCATGCCATAAAGACAAATAGAAATAGAATTAAAAGCATCTATAAGGATGAACACAAAAATAATGAAGAGAATGGGATAAAATAAGAAAAGATAAAAGTATAATACAAGATTAAGCTAAACTAAGTCAAAATCAGCAAAACCGGTCCCCGAACAACGAACGCGTCAAAAATGCTTGTTGGTATAAATTAACTGC
Organism: Chrysopogon serrulatus; assembly: GCA_015844335.1. Taxonomy (NCBI): domain Eukaryota; kingdom Viridiplantae; phylum Streptophyta; class Magnoliopsida; order Poales; family Poaceae; genus Chrysopogon; species Chrysopogon serrulatus. Next base: position 56,989 of record JADLZL010002108.1, on the reverse strand, counting down.
ACTCCATTAAATAAGATTTAAGTAGGATTATCGGCAAGCGCCGCAGATATTATACCAAAGTCACATTTTACCCGAGGTTTTAAATATCGTATCCACAGTAAACAGTTGTGATGATGACACGTAATATAGACTTAATCCTACAATTAGGCTAGATCATATCAAGAAAGAGGAAATAGCTTTTGCACTCTAGTTCTGACAACCGGTAAGCTTTGTATAATACCGTCTAACTGGGCAAGTCACTCGAATAGGAGAAGAAACAGAGTAATCTCCTACCAAGCACCTATCAGCCTATCTGTCCTATCAACGGGACGTGGACTACAGAGTAATCAACGCAGCTATAAAGTCACCTGCGCGAACTACCACTATCCGGCTAATCAGGGGACATCCACAAGTAAACCTAGCCTAGGCACCACGCCTACACTATAAAATACTATTTCAACCAAGTAATGACCAAGATCAAAGCACTCAATATGAGCTGTGAACTTAAGAACGAATAAAAACAAGTTGCTTACTTGAATCGGAATGGCGAATACAAAAGTACCTCAGATCCGGGCGAGGGAACTGAATCCAGAAGAATACAGCCACGAAGAAGCACCAACAGGCCAGAACTCCTCCAGAATCTCTACTCCTCTACTCAATCTCTCTAATCTCTAAACAAGACTAGATCTAGATAAACTAGTCTCTCCTAATTGCTACATCTAGATGAACTAGAACTAGATCAACTAGAGGGACCCTAACCCTAATTTATGTGGAGAATATAAAGCACCGGGATGTAGAATGCCTCTTGGAGGGGCCTTAGGGTGTCATTATATAGGCCGAGGTGGAGTAGGAGGCAAGGAACCGCCACGTCATCGATCCGCGTCTTCATCTTATGTGCACCGTCGGATCAAACCGACTTTAGATCGACGTAGGAATGCTTTGATTGAGTTCCAAGGAAGCGTGGGAGGAAGACTCCAGAAGGCGGCGCCAGAGGTTGGCCTAGGGGCGCCGTCCGGCCCTAGGGTGGGGCCGGCCGGCAAGCACTGGTGGCCCCCCTCAGGGTCCCGCTGCTTCGGGTGTCTTCTAGACCCTTCCCCGATCCTTTTGGCGATATTTTCCGTCGCGGTTATGTTTCGTGATAATTATGCAATCTAATCCCTCTTTTAAGCTTTTCTGGAAGAGTCCCTGGAAAATATAGAATATGCAAAACTCGTGGAAATTGTCGGTTTAAAACCCTAGACTAGTATGTATTCATGTATCCTTTCATGTCTAAAGTTCTAATAAATATTGACGTTATCCACCGTCAACAAGTTGCATCACGTCAAACAAAGGCCACATGAATCTTTCTGCCAGAGGTTCTAGAATTTGTCCCTATTGCCCTGAAATTATGAAAAGAAAATCCAAATTTTGACATTGACCTAGTATATATATATATATACATGCTTATTAAAAAAAGTAAATAAAATATGTCACACGTCATATGAGGACGGTGAAAATTAGTGAGCCCAATGGGCCTACGGAGTCCTAGAAGGGAAAGATGGACAACAAGCGGGCCCCCACGGCCCGCTCTAGGGCAAAAAAGGCGGCGGGTGCCCGCCGCCAGGCGCGCGGGTAGGGCGCCGCTGCCCCCTTGCCACACGGTGGGAGGCCGCAAGCCCCACCGCCCCGCCTCATCTCTCGTATCCGCCCGAGTTACCTTTTATTATTAATTATTTAAAGAATTCAGATTAGAAAAATTAGAAAGTTCATGTTCGATAAGGACTTTCTCGTTAGAGTCCAATCGGGACTATAAATAATAGGGGATTGTAATCAATTGAATCAATAAGTAATTGGACGAAAGTCCTTTATTCCAATCTCCCGTGCATTCCTCCTCCTCCTCCCTCCCACGCGCCGCCCCTGCCCCCAAGCCACCGCTGGCCCCCGCCCCAAATTCTAAGCCGCACACCCTAGGGCCAAGCCCTAGGGTGCTTACGCCCCTAGCGCCGCCCCTCCTCCCCATCCCTCCTCCTCCTCCAATCCTCTAGCCCAAATTCACCCTCCCGCTGCGTGTATTACAATTGGTATCAGACTACCAGGAGGATTCATATATTGAATCTATGGGGGCCATTGTTGACCTCGAGAAGATGCTGGGCAACTTCAACAAGAACATCACGATGAAATTCGATGGATCGTCGATGTCTCTGCCCACGTCAACAACGTCTCCACCAACGTGACCATGGAGAAGATGGCCGCGGATCCCACCCACGGGAACGCTATGCTGTCAGGCAAGAACGACGACGTTCTGAGATGCTAGCCTGAGCGGATCTGCTCGATCCCTCGCTCGTGTGTACAAGCGGCGCTTCCTCACCCCTTGGAGAAGAGCAAGACGCCACCAGGCTCCATCGACGTCCACCCCGGAGGCACCGGGGAGTAGCGATCGCCCCCCACCATCGGCGACAAAGGCAAGTGCATAATGGTCATCGGCAAGCCGGATGCGAGAGTGCGAGGGCACCCCGTTCTATCTAAACTGCATGATGAGTGGCATTGTAGTTCACATCTTAATGGACTTAGGATCAAGTCACAACGTGATCAACATCAACGTGGCTCGTGCTAATGGTGTGCACAAATTCAGCATCAACACCACCGTTCTCATTGGCAGCAGAGACGAGGAACCTTACTATAGCGCTTCCTTTCATGTATCTATTGCCATCGACAACGACGTCTTCCACATCGACGCCCTCTTCCTCGACATCGGGTACAACATCAACATCATTCTGGGCATGCCATGGCTGGCTAGCCTTGGGCGTATCTCGTGGGACTTCACCACTATGGAGCTGCTCTACTTCCGGGACAGATCGCCGCATCTTCTTCGAGCAGTACCACGTTGACAGCCACCCTAGGCGCGAGTGGCATGGGTGGCACCCCTACCGCCACCCCGTTAGTGGCCTCCTACCACACAGCCGACACTAGCACTGATGAATAGGGCGCACATGGCGAGTGAGCCCTCGGAAAGTCCGTGTTCGATAAGTACTTTTCTTTTAGAGTCCAATCGGGACTATAAATAATAGGGGATTGTAATCAATTGAATCAAGAAGTAATTGGACGAAAGTCCTTTATTCCAATCTCTTGCACCTTCCTCCTCCCTCCTCCCACGAGCCACCCTTGCCTCCGCGCCGCCCCTGCCAGCTGTTGACGGTCGTTATTGTATGAATTCAACCGTCAACTAGCCATGAAAAGGATGCAATTGTGATCACCAAAGTAGGTATAGGGTTTGCACTGATAGAATTCCACGAGTTTTGGTGTTTCACTATTTCTGCAGGTGTAAACTGGAAAAGACGCAATCCCAAGAGCTTATCGGAACATAGAACAGGAAATTGGGCGCCACGGCAACGCAGAAGATTCTAGAAGAGACCAGAAGACACCACGCCGCCGGAGGGCCAGCCAGCCACCGGGGGGGACCGGCCTGTCAGGCCCCGGCCCAATCGGGGCCCGCTTCGCCCAGGTTGCTCCACCGCCTTAGGGTTTCAATCTCAGCCGTCCGCCAATGTCGGTTTGATCCGATGGCTCACGATCATCGCCTAGGGCTATAAAAGGAGGGCAGGACCCCATGGGAGAGGCATCCCCTGGAAACCCTAATTCATTATTCGTTGGGATCCATTTGAGAGGCGTCCCTTGAAAGGATCACACTCTCATGGAGATCAACACACCAGGGAGATTAGGGCTAGACTCTTCAATGTAATAGTTGAGTAACTTGAGAGCTAGGGTTGAGAGGCTTCGTTCCGGATCTCGCCGTGGAGCCTTGGAGGTCCAGTATATCTCTCAGATCTTATCTTTGCAAGACTTATGCTTTAGTATAATTATCTTCTCTATTTACTTCTATGCCCTATTTGTATGATTAGTGTAGTTATTGCATCTTAGCATAGGATCTCCGCCTGTATTAGGTGCTCTAGTTATTACGTGTAGCTAGAGTAGTAATCGATAGTGTAGACATGGTGTCTAGGCTATAGGTTACCTGAGGTTGCGCCCAATTCTTACGGTTAGTTGTGGTAGCCCATAGGGGTGACAGCTCTATGTGGCCTTCGTATTCCACCACGTCGGGATTGGTGTTTCGTAGGGCTTTTTTGGCAAAGATTCCCCAACTACCTTCTTCCCAGTCTTATTCGAGAGTTGGAAAGGTACTGCTGCCCCAAAGTGCTATTGTGTGTGCTATACTTACCCATGCATTAGTTACATTCTAGTGTCAACTAGAATAGAACCCGAGTAATAGAGAAGTACATAGGAACCTTGATCTCTCCATTAGTCCTTTCAAGTTAGTTGACTATATATTATAGGATTCTCCTCTGTGTGTGATATTGTGCATAACTCTTATCATTTACCACTTACCCCTGCTTAGGTCTAGTTGGTATACTAGTTAGTAGATACATGATAGTGAACTATCAATGTCTTTAGCCATTGTTTCCCAGTGGTAAAATATAAATGACAATCTGGTAATACTCTGGGTAAAATGCTACAATGGTATTTGATCTGTGCGCTTGCGGATACTATTTCTATATTCTAAATGGTGGCATGATTTAATACCACACATCTTGGTGTTATTGCTGGGGATGACAACTTGGCGTTCTAGTAGCGATGCTATGCCCACAAGCATTTTTAGCGCCGTTACTAGAGATAACATTAAGAGGTGTCAACAAGCATTTTTTAGCCGTTCTTGGGGAAACAATTGGCGTAAAGATTTTGATATTGATCTTGATATCTGGCTAACCTAGTCTACCACTAGCTTTAGTAGGATTACCCCTGTGTTTGTTGAGTTGTGGAATAAGCAGAAAATCAATTGTTCAACCTTCTGGCGAAATTCCACACGAATAAGACAAGGGAGATATTGAAGAATCCAGGGTGCCTGAACATTCATGATTCATCAATATTGGAACCCCCGCCATCTCACGTATGTATAGACTTGTATATATTATTCTAACCCTGTGTAGATTGGAGAAAAAGATCTTTGTCACAAGAATTCAAATGATATCACGTGTGACGAACAAGGACGCTGCACAACTCACCAATTCTATTGTGAGTCATGGTAAGTATGATCAAGAAAGGTGAGAAAGTCTTACTCATAGACTTTAAATTTGATGAGTAGTTATCTTGTTGCATTCTATTGTATGTTTACTTTGAATAATCCATGCATCTACTCCATCTCATATCAAATCCATAGCATGTTTAGTTCCATTCACACATGCATAGCACTTGCATCTCTACTTAAAAATAGAAAAAAACCATTCTCACCATACATGATCACGCTTTCATCTCTGTTTGAGTAAATCACTATGTGCTCGCATGCTACCTTTGTTTGCTATAGTATGCTTTAGTTTGGAAGTACTCGACATACTTCTATAGGCTTTTTAAATTAAGCATGGTGCTTAGGTTAAATAGCCTGCTTTAGTCAAATTAGACATGGAGTCTGGTTTGATTATTGAACTAAAAAACTACTTGTGAAGACATTGGTTATCTTTGTTGGACTAACCCCTGCAGGAAACTTTCAAATTCAATACGGGTAAGTCAAGAGATAAACTCACACTAGAGATGAATCAAGGTTGGCAATAACTATGTGCAAAGAAGACACAGCTCATCCTTCAGAGAAGAATTGTAAGTATCAATGTTTTACCTGATCATTTGCTACAAGTTGCCTTTACCTTGAACCATGCAAGAATGTAGTAAACAAATACAAAACATGATAAACAAAATCTAGCAAGAGTTATCCTAGAACCATCTTCTGATTAGCGTAGATGAAACTTACATAAAATCTGGACCATCACCCATATTCCAAATTTTGTTACAATCCTTCGGGTATGTGTCTACTAACATGTTGCAGGAAAGAAAGAATAAATATCTATTCATGGTTTGAAACAAAAAAAAAGAGAGAACAAGTGTAGAGAAAGGACCAAGATAGAAAGAAATCAATGTGAGAGCACTTCAGCACTTTCTACACTTCACCATGATAGAGGACCAATCATCCTGCAAGAAAAAAAGGACCTTCAGTTCCACCATCTCAAGCATGTTTGGATACAAGTCAAAGGAACATAAAGCAAGTTGTGGTTGGTTAAGGAACATGATGTGGATCATTGACATAGAACTGAAGTGACCCTTACTCTATGTCTTCAAGTGAGGAAGGCGATGACAAGCAGGATGCAACTTTCTCTACATGGGCCAAACTGATGCCTGCTCTCATCATCATCTTCGAAGACACTCAAATGCCGACAAAGAAAAGACCGGGGATGACAAGATCCCACTATGTCACAAAGGTGCATCCATATATCAATAAACATTAGTCATCAATGGTGGTATGTCGATGGTGTCTCCCAAATTTGTAAATAATCATAGACAAGGATGACACCCACAATGTCGTTGGAGATGAAGTACAAATGGAGTTCCCTCCTCGATCATCAAGATGGCTGGTGCATCATCAAAGAAGAACAAACTTTCCACCCACCATTAGAAGACAAAGAAAATCAAAGAGGAACTCAAGATTGAAGCTCCAATGGACATCAACTCATCAACCCAAAATTAGTGAAGATCAAGAAAGGTTGATAGAAGAAAGTGCAACCGTCTGTGTTCTCATCTCCTGGATCAGATGGTGCAATATAGGTCAAGGTGAATATTGTCAACGAGGAGCCTCGATCAATGAAACACTAAAGGAATCAACCTCAAAAGAACAAGATGGATGAACAAGGAGGACGAACCTGTCCAACCAATATCAAGTCCAAGATCCTAATAAGTTTGGCACGAGAAAGTATAATCATCTAGTCCTTCATCTCCATCATCAAACGAGGCACTCATCCAAGAAACCTATAAAGGAGAAGTCTGGTTCGGTAGACTTAAAACCACCGAACCCTTACCGAAAGGATGACTCTAAGAGCTAGTCCACCTAGGAATCATCATCTACATCACTCGAAGTACATCTTCCCTACACACAGCTAATCACTGTGTGGAGGAAGCAACTTTTTGTTAGATGAGATGAAGGTTCCCGGCTACACCAGCTCTTACAAGCATGGGCTCCATCGAGAGGACTGCTCAGCTTCAATGCTCAACCACGACAACAACCAGCTTGGGGGAAGGCATCCCCTAGGTACCCAGGTAAGTGTACCTACACGATTATTGAGTCAATCATAAAAATTAAAAATACCTAAAATATGTGAGCACCTGAAGGTTCACCATAGTATCTAAGAAAACCTAAAAATACCAAAAATATATGGACACATGAAGGTCCATATTTTTTAGAGTCTTTAGAGTGTTATATAGTATGAGTCTTTGTAAAATGAAAACCCAAATAAAAATGTTTGTCTAGATAGAGTCAATAAAAATGAAGCTCTTGAGATGATCTGAAATGATGATAAGCTGCTCTGTTACAACATCTTTGAAGTGCCTAGAGTTTAGACATAAGTTTTCCCAAGTTTTAGCTCCAACTGTTTTGACATAAAAATTTACTCTAAGCCTAAAACTTGTGGGTCGCATATGCTTGAACTAAGTCTGGGTACCTGATTGATAAGAATGAGAAAGTCTAAGCTGCTATCTATCTTGTTCTAAGTGACACTAGAGTTCTGGAGATTTATCTTTTAAAAAAAGTACAAAAACATGATGAGTTCCTGTATGACAAAGCTTACATTCCCACCAGAGCCAAAACATGATGAGATAGGCTAGTTAAACTTCCACATATATGCTGCTTGTCTTGCATTGAGTTTTGTCAACCTTTGTGACCCTAGTGAGAAATTTGTCATACTCTTGAATCAAGATCCACCTCCATATGCACTACTCTACACTAGAGTAGGCGCAACCACATGCCATTCCACCTACATCCATACCAAAAACTGTTTTTCTTCTACACTGGGAAAGAACACCAAAAATATTCCATTAGGTTAGCCAGCCAATAAATACTCCATGTTCCTGTTGTTATCTCTCCACATCCATCAATGCCAAAAGGAGTGCTATGAGCTATGCAAAAAGATATTTAAAAATAAAAAAAAGAGAGAAAAGGGGAGAAGAAAAGAAATATGGACAAGTGTCCCATTGCAAAATAATGGGTATGTAGATGCTCAACTCCCTGAGAAAAAAAAGATAGCTCATAACCTCTGGCCAGTTTTCATTATTCGAAAGGAGAGAGAAGCATCCAAGGAGCTAAGTAGAATTAGGTTCCACCATATATCCACCATATCCATCCACCTATACATCTTGATTCGACTGCATGACTTGTTTCTCTATGGATCCATTGTTTGACTTTACAACACATGCATTACAAGTTTGCTCTTTCATGTTTTCTCCTTACCTATGAGCTCCACATAAGCTTTAGTTATAGGATGAAAAGAAAGGCAACCATCATCACTGCCTTGGTGAGAATCCATAAATACCACATATATTGAAAGACCTGAGAGTGTCATACATGGAAAGCTCTGAGTTTTATTTGAAAACCTCTAAAAACTCCAGAATGATAGTTGATCGAAGAGCTTGAGACATAGTGCTTATATGGGATCTTTCTGTCTGGCAAGTACTCAAGACCCAAGGAAGAGCTAATAAGCCCCACAGTCAAAGGTAAATTGGGTAAGTTTAAAAGTCAGCTCAGTTATTGCATAACTTGGAGAAGAATTTCTGTCTGACTACAGGTATACTTCTAGGGAGTTGCTCCGAGATGGCTACAATGCTTAAACACAAAAATATCTTACAATAACTTTTCTGAGTTTTCTTTGCTAAGGGACTAGCAAAGGTTAAGCTTGGGGGAGTTGTTGACGGTCGTTATTGTATGAATTCAACCGTCAACTAGCCATGAAAAGGATGCAATTGTGATCACCAAAGTAGGTATAGGGTTTGCACTGACAGAATTCCATGAGTTTTGGTGTTTCACTATTTCTGCAGGTGTAAACTGGAAAAGACGCAATCCCAGGAGCTTATCGGAACATAGAACGGAAAATTGGGCGCCACGGCAACGCAGGAAGATTCTAGAAGAGACCAGAAGACACCACGCCGAAGCGGAGGGCCAGCGGCCACCAGGGGGGACCGGCCGGTCCCACCCCAGACCGGCCGGTCTAGGCCCTGGCCCAATCGGGGCCCGCTTCGCCCAGGTTGCTCCACCGCCTTAGGGTTTCAATCTCAGCCGTCTGCCAATGTCGGTTTGATCCGATGGCTCACGATCATCGCCCAGGGCTATAAAAGGAGGGCAGGACCCCATAGGAGAGGCATCCCTTGGAAACCCTAATTCATTATTCGTTGGGATCCATTTGAGAGGCGTCCCTTGAAAGGATCACACTCTCATGGAGATCAACACACCAGGGAGATTAGGGCTAGACTCTTCAATGTAATAGTTGAGTAACTTGAGAGCTAGGGTTGAGAGGCTTTGTTCCGGATCTCGCCGTGGAGCCTTGGAGGTCTGGTATATCTCTGTATCTTATCTTTGCAAGACTTATGCTTTAGTATAATTATCTTCTCTATTTACTTCTATGCCCTATTTGTATGATTAGTGTAGTTATTGCATCTTAACATAGGATCTCCGCCTGTATTAGGTGCTCTAGTTATTACGAGTAGCTAGAGTAGTAATCGATAGTGTAGACATGGTGTCTAGGCTATAGGTTACCTGAGGTTACGCCCAATTCTTACGGTTAGTTGTGGTAGCCCATAGGGGTGACAGCTCTATGTGGCCTTCGTATTCCACCACGTCGGGATTGGTGTTTCGTAGGGCTTTTGGCAGCCTTCCCCAACTACCTTCTTCCCAGTCTTATTCGAGAGTTGGAAAGGTACTGCTGCCCCAAAGTGCTATTGTGTGTGCTATACTTACCTATGCATTAGTTACATTCTAGTGTCAACTAGAATAGAACCCGAGTAATAGAGAAGTACATCGGAACCTTGATCTCTCCATTAGTCCTCTCAAGTTAGTTGACTATATATTATAGGATTCTCCTCTGTGTGTGATATTGTGCATAACTCTTATCATTTACCACTTACCCCTGCTTAGGTCTAGTTGGTATACTAGTTAGTAGATACATGATAGTGAACTATCAATGTCTGTAGCCATTGTTTCCTAGTGATAAAATATAAATGACAACCTGGTAATAGTCTGGGTAAAATGCTACAATGGTATTTGATCTGTGCGCTTGCGGATACTATTTCTATATTCTAAATGGTGGCATGATTTAATACCACACCTCTTGGTGTTACTGCTGGGGATGACAACTTGGCGTTCTAGTAGCGATGCTATGTCCACAAGCATTTTTAGCGCCGTTACTAGAGATAACATTAAGAGGTGTCAACACCAGCCCTGTCGCCGCACACCCTAGGGCCAAGCCCTAGGGCGTCGCCACCCCTAGCGCCGCCCCCTCCCCCATCTTCTCCTCCTCCAATCCTTTAGCCCAAACCTACCCTCCCGCTACGTGTGTTACAAAATAGCATGCAGATTAAGGTGTATACGAATAATTATTTGCGCACTGATCATATTTTAATGTTCTAAAATTAAGCTAGCGCAACTGATCGAGGCGGATTGAATATTCAAATGCTAACACGCAGGTTAAATATTGCTGCGGCACAATCCAAGCACCCTCTATTGTGGATTTGCTTTTTTTTAATCAAAAGTAGCCTTCTTTGACAAAAAAAAAAGTTAGTTCGATCAGTAGTGGTTCTCTATCGGTAGGTGTAAAATACTGTTAATATTTAGAAAGACCAACCTGGCTGAAAAAACTTAGTTTCACTGTTGAAGTCCTATCATTGATTCGAAGGGTATTGAACAAGTAACATGACTGAACAATACAGGATGCAGGAAGTTGTTGAATATTCGTGTGCGGACAAAGTCTTACATCGATAACAAATAAAGTAGTGTAAACATATTTGCCTGGTAGAACTCCATTTTAAATATATATACCTTTGGTATATTAATAAGACTACTTGTAGACAACACTTGCTCAAATCTATGCTGGATAAACATTAAATCTGTCATTGTGGTAGAACTCATTTCTAAATATACCTTTGGTATATTAATAAGACTACTTGTAGACATGCACTACTTGTAGATTACTAGAAGAATATCTCTTAAAAAAACTTACCTGATTATGTTTAATTTACTCGATAATTAAAATGACGTCATATATGCAGTGATTGGTCTCGAAGAGATGATGTAGTTTCCTGAGCATGTTTGTTAGTATAAGTTTTAGTATAAGTTGTCAGTAGATGAGTTGTTTTATGATCGACTTGTTTCTTTGCCTCCTAAAGGTGACAAGTTATGTTTAGTTTTAGTGGGTAAGCTAGTCTTGGTTCCGGAATTTTTTGGTTGTTCTACCCCCAGTCATGCATGTGGTTTTGTTGGCCTGATTTTCACTTGAAAAACTTATGATAAAATTTTTCCGTTTTCAAAAACATACATATAGGATTTTAATAACTTTACATATATACACACCCATGCACGAGTTGAACAGTTTTTGAACTAAAAATAGCGTCGGACAACTAAGCATATATAGGTGAAGTAAATCAAGATAAGTTTTTAAATAATGAGAAAATAAAGGTTTCTCGGCTTCAATTTTTCCAAGAATCATCAATCCAACCTTATATATGTGGCCATGAAACTTGTGCGCACTGCGCATACCTGGTACCTGCTGATGTAGCACACCAAACAGAAATAAGTTGAACAGCATCTCAACTGTGTTGGGCGCGCGATGATTTGCAAGCCTGTTGACTCCCCGCCGATGCACGGCATGCATGTGTCATAATCTCCTTATCCTCCTCATCACTGTTTCTTATGTAGTACTGTGGATGCCATTGTCTAACCGAGAGCAGTCAATTTTTGTGGAAAACCCCAAACAAACTCATTCCTCGTTATTTAACTTTGTGATCATTATATTATTGCAATTAATTAAGTTATACTACTCCATTAATTTGCTTCTACTCTTTCCTTTCAAATTATAAGTTGTTTTGACATTTTTAGATACATAATTTTTGCTATGCATCTAGATACAACCTATATCTAAGTATATATATAGCAAAAGCTATATATCTAAAAAGTCAAAATATATGCCTAATAATAATATTAAAGAGACAAAATTTCTCTTCGTCCATTTTTTTTCGTCCACCCCCAACCACTTGAATAGTAGAGAGTTTTCCTCGTTTCTCGTATTTGACCTGGACTCATGACCCATACTCATACGAGTTAGCAATGATAAATATAAAGTTCGATTTCAATATTTATTTGGGTCGCGCCTCACGTATATATCTCGTATGTGACATGGACTAATGACTTGCGTTTATTCATATGAGATATGAGTTAGAACAATTAATATGGTTTAGAACAACTAGGATCTAGTGATGATTGAGAATCTTAATTATTCCTACACGTATTGGATTATGTTGCGGCGCACTAGCACGTTGGAAGCTTATAATTTGGAACGAGGAGAGAGTATATCTAGTGATCATCGGTATGGCTGAAGATTTAGGCCGGGTGTTTGTGTTCTCATTATATTCTGAACAATTTGACTTATATTCTGAATTTGACTTTGGAATGGGGAGAGAGTAGTAGTTATCTATGTTAGCTAGAGCTCATCGGTATGGCTGAAGATTTAGGCCGGGCTCGTCGTTCATCGATCATGTTGAAAGTCCACCGTGTGTCAGTTAATATCAGTTAGCTGTATTTACATTCAGTTTGAACATGGAGTATAGTAATTTTTTAATTGGGTAGCAACGTGCTCCATTTAATACTTTGTGCTTGCCCGGCCAGTTAATTACATGCTACTATAGATTAATTGAAAACACTAGATTATCGCATCATCATACACGTAGTCGCAGCATATAATATATATGAGAATAGTAGTACTCCTGTCGAGCTAGGCTAGCTAGCTTTGTTTAATGCACTACAGATAACTGATATTCATGGTTCAAAATTTAATTAGATAATTAAGCTCTCCCGCATATATGTTTCACTGAATAGCAAACTCATACTGTGCTAAAAGTCCCTATCTAGCTTGGCCATTTTTAGCCTTTATTTGCTCAATCAAATTAAAGAGGGGGGAACATATATAGACTTCATTGTAGCTAACTTATGTTCCACTAACTGCATGGAAAAAGCAATGGCGGCAGAGATAATCATATATATGGATCTATAAAGGGTGCTGCAGGCACACTACAACATCTACTACTGTGCTGGTCAAAGTGCATGTATTGTTTGCTTGGCCGCATCCTCCACTAATAACCAGCAAGAAAACAGCAATGCATGTATATGAATATGACCTATGTATGTAGGGAACCCTAACCCTAACCTAATGATCTCTTCTAATTGGCACCAAATCATGGAGAGGGGTATAGCCCAAGACCATTGAGACCAGCCATATTCCAAGCTGGACTCTAGCTAGACAGGAGTGGCACTTTGGAATAATTCATTCAAGCCACCCATGTACCTGTGCTGTGAAGGCATTGAGTAGTCCCACATGCCCCCCACTTAAACCGAAAATTGTCTCAATGCGCGCACACATGACACACCCAATGTCTCAAGCTCACCACTTTGGCCTAGGGCTAATATTATAACCCTCAACTTGCCCCCACTAATACTATAAACTAATTACCCCACTTGCGTGCATAAGCATCAACGCTAAGTTGTTATCATCCTTCTCTCTCAAGAAAGTTAAAGCAAGCACGCTCCTATATACGTCACTTCAACCAGTGACCCGTGAGTTACAGACACATGGGACCGGGAGAGGGCTAGACCCCACCTGTCATTGTATGCCACATGCTAGCCGACCCATGCATCTTGCCCATCACCCCTCCTCCCTCTCTCTCTCTCTAGCTCCTGTATTATATTTCTTCCTTCCATCAACTCCAATGACCAGCACTAACCTATCCCTTTCTCGCCTTCTTTTGCCATCACTTCCTCTCTCCTTCGTCCTTCCCGGCTTCCCCCTGTCGTCTCTCTCTCTTGCCCCCATTGGGTTCCATTCCAGTCCAGCATCGACGACCTCCTCTCCTCTCTTCTCCTTCGTCCTGCACCTCCCATCTCTGGCCGGCCCTTTTCTCCTCTCCGTCCCACTCCCACTCCATCCAGCAAGCTGCTTTCCCCTCCCAAAATATAATCCGATCCACATGAACAATAAGCACCACCATCAGCAAGCAAGCAGCAGGATAAATTAACAAAGGAGAGAGAGAGAGAAAGAGAGAAATTAAAAGAAACACACCACCAAGCAGAGAGAGAGAGAGAGAGAGAGAGAGAGAGAGAGAGAGCGGCAGCTTCAGCTATAGCTCCCTTTTTCGTCTCGTCTCTCTCCCCACACATCCCAGAAACCATTCTTTACTCCCCTCCAAGAAAACAAGCACCACACAAACCCTAAAGAAATTCAGCACACCTCTCATCCTCTCCTTCTTCGCCGTCTACTATTTTCATCATCACCACCACCACTTCCTTCTCTCGCGCCGCCAATTATTAATATTATCGGTACTGTTATGTAGCCATTATTTTTACTTGCGACTTATTTGCTACTATACCCTTGCTCAACTTATAATTAGCTCTTCTCCTACCCTAGAAAGATGGCAGGCCTGGATTTGGGCACAAGCTCCTACCTGCAGCACCAGCACCACCACCAGCCCCTCCACCTCCACCACGAAGACGGCGGCGGCGCGGGGGGGCTCCGACGATGGCCAGGATTCGCTGTCGCCGGGATCGGGCGGCGGTGGGGGTACCCCCAGCACCGCTGGAGGCGCCGGTATCGGCGGCGGGGAGGTCGTCGCCCGCCGCCCTCGCGGCCGCCCGCCGGGCTCCAAGAACAAGCCCAAGCCGCCCGTGATCATCACCAGGGAGAGCGCCAACGCGCTCCGGGCGCACATCCTCGAGGTCGCCGCCGGCTGCGACGTCTTCGAGGCGCTCACCGCCTACGCGCGCCGCCGGCAGCGTGGCGTCTGCGTGCTCTCGGCGGCCGGGACCGTCGCCAACGTCACGCTGCGCCAGCCGCAGTCGTCCCAGGCCGGCCCGGCCTCGCCGGCCGTCGCCACGCTCCACGGCAGGTTCGAGATACTCTCCCTCGCTGGCTCCTTCCTCCCGCCCCCGGCCCCGCCGGGGCCACCAGCCTCGCGGCCTTCCTGGCTGGCGGGCAGGGGCAGGTCGTCGGTGGCAGCGTGGCCGGCGCGCTCATCGCCGCTGGCCCCGTCGTCGTCGTGGCCGCGTCCTTCAGCAACGTCGCCTACGAGAGGCTGCCGCTCGAGGACGGCGACGAGGTGGCCCCCTCCACCGCCTGCGGGAGGCGACCAGCAGCCCGGTGTGCCGTTTGACCCCGCGGCCGCTGCGGCTGCTGGCGGGCTTCCCTTCTTCAACCTGCCGTTGGGGATGCCGCCAATGCCGATGGACGGCCACGCCGGCTGGCCTGCCGGCGCCCCCGGCGGCGGTGTCGGGAGGCCGCCCTTCTCTTGACGGATCCCGTCGATGTGTCGGCGAATTCGGAGTGCACGCGCGGCGAGGACGTGGACTACTACTACGTGTACAACAACAACCAAGTAGCATCTCTTTCTCTCGATCTGTCTTCCGCTTCATTCCCTGTTCTCTCTCTCTTGTGCCATTGTTGTGATCTCTGTCTCTCTCTCTCGCTCTCTGATGTTTTTACGTTAACCTGTATGGGACTTGATTGTGTTAATTCTTGATCAGTTGAGTGTCGCTGTTGGAGTAATTTGAACACTATGTGTTGTGAGGACATGCACTCATAAATTGATCAAAATTTGTTTTTGTTTATGTCCCGAGTCAATTGTTCAAGGTAACTTTAGTACCATAATAATGTTATTAAGGATACATGAATTCTTGTGGTGGTGGGAACCACAGCTTTGTTGCATTGTCTGTCGGTTGCACTCCCTCTTTGTTTGCAAAGATCAGGTGCTGATCTCTTTATTGTTTGTTTGTTTGTTTGTTTGTATGTTTTTGTTCATTTGTTTTTCTTTCCCTATATTTCAAAAGTTCAATACTACTTACTGGTTCATGTTGCTTGCTGTGTGGTTTCATGCTTACATCTCTTTTTATTCATATACTGATTTTTGCAATCAGTAGGTCGGCATGTTTTTTTTCTTCAGAAGGATCCAAATAACTCTTCAATATATTCTAGATATCAGTTTGTTTCTTTATTTTTCTTGCGTGTAGAATTTCACTGTTTCTTATATAGCTACCAGCTTTCTGCAGTTCTACAAGTATATACATATGGTGTTTCACATAAGCATTGCGCAAAGCACAAGCTATGTATCCTCCTCATTGTTCTCTTTCTCAACTTTTCGCATATATTATTAACTATATATATTAACCTGGATACATCATTGGAGGAAGGGATCCATTGATTTTTTAGAGCATGGGAATCCCAGTAAATTCTAATGAGTGAAAATGAAATAAATAAGTACGTGCAAGATCGAAGGAAGAGAAATTTTAGTTGACTAATCTTTTATTTTTCCTTAGATTAGGTGAGATCATTTCTTGTTTTTCTTGCTCAGAAAGAGAAAGGTAGGGCACAGGAGCTAGACTATTAACTAAACAAATTGAAATGATTTGAGTGTTTTTCATAGCACTACATATAGTAATTGCTGAAGAAGTGTTGAGGTAACGATTAATATTCTCAACAAAATTGTAGCTCAGGGAACAAGTACGATGAACTAATCTGTAAATAATGAAGGTGCTACTTGGAGTTTATATATCCAGGAATGAACTTTGTGGAGTTCTTGCTAGTGTGATTACTCAGAGCTGCATGACTATTGAAGTTCCTCACTGCAAACTAGAACTAGCGTATAGCTTGTAGGTGTGCTATGTAATGCTGAAATCATACTGGAATGATATAAGATACTAGAAGGAAGAATACAGCTAGCAAGGAACAAGTATGTGCAAATGTACGTAGTATATCCCACTATTCCATCTATAAATTTAGCTGTTAACGTGAATTGTACATCATAGGTTCAAAATTGGTGGTCCAACACACATCTATTGAGTGCAACCAAACAAGTCCTAGATTATATTGGAAAATACTAAGAAAAAAAAAAAAAAGCAAACTGCAATTCAGCCTCTACTGCAATTCAGCCTCCTCCTTAACCTCGTTGTTTCTTCACTTCTTGACATTGTTGAATTTCCATCAAATTCATGGATTGCCAAATTGACTTTCCTTGCTAACTTACATATATTTATACGTCCATGAGACAGTATTCTTGCTGGCTTAGAAATCTGTTAATGCATCTAGTTTAAGATTTGTGAATATATAGCTAGTTAGATTTCTTTGTTCAGGTGCTGCTCTTCCTGTGTAATGATTAATGAATATATATATATATATATATATATATATATATATATATATATATATATATATTGGCATTATATTAGCTAGGACCCATGAGGAACTATATGTATTTACATATATATATTTTGCACACGGTAGCTAGGATTGATCATATATATAGCATTTGTCTGTATCATATTTTTAGTGGATTCATCACGTGTGTCATCCTATCTTTTAATCTATACTACCCCTTAATTATATATCATCTCACTTCACACAAGTACAAATACATGATGGTTGCCAGAGGCATCGATGGAAGTCTTTATGACGGATTCTTTTGAATCCATGAAATGACCGTTTTGGAATCTCGCCCTATCCCAAAATGGAGAGTACATGACTAGTTGACCGCTGTGGTCTCTCTCTCTCTCTACTATATGTTCTCTCCCTTCACTGATGTCATTTCATGACCGACATCTGTCCTTCATTCCTTGGCGTTCTTTTTGTGCGTGTCTGATCAGGTTTGTTATTACAAAAGAGCTGGCCTTTCCTGTGCCCTTGGGAACTGCATACGTGCTACTAGTAGTAAAATTCAATTTATGCTAGATGTTCCTCGAAGGATAAAATAATATCGCCTCGTATTTGATCTAATTATATATACATATTTTTTTAGAAAAGAAGGTTTTCCCCCACTTTACTGATATCTAATTATATATATACTGCTTTTCTTTTCAATCCATCAATTCTCAACACAATATTAATTTGCAACAGACTGTGATATCTGTCCTTTTCCTTGTCATTTCATGCGCATCGTCTACTTAATCTGCCTTTATCTAGCTAGTATCTGCTGCACAATTAGCTAGATTAGCTGCACATATACATAGATTCTGTTAAACTCATCTGGTCAAAAGGGTTATGCAAAGAACTGTTATATGACTCTAGGTACAGCGTACCGAAAGTTAACAATAAGACATAAAAAATTGAGTAATTTGTCCCATCAGTTCTTGTCACTTTGGGAACTAATCGAGATCGTCATCCCGTTGTTCTATGTATGTGCGCATGCACAGTCCGGTGCCTACAAATTAGTGGACAAGCAATGCTGTGCTAGATTAGTGAAAGCAAGTGCTTACAGTGTGCTACGACTTGTGCCTACAATTAGGTAGACAGTGGCACTTACTGCTAATATATACTCCCTCCATCCCGTGGAGTATGTCGTCCGGGAAGCGTGTTTGTCAGGGGGGCACGGGTTTCCAACGACAAAGTCCATGGGACAGAGGGAGTAGGATTGTAGGTGTGTACAGTTCATCCGCAAAGCATATATATGTATCTCCTCTCCCAGCATGGTCACTGCTAGCTATTTATGCTTCAACATATGGTTTCTCATTCATGAAAGAATTCCATCTTTTTGGGGAGTTGCGACGTCGACATGCCCAATAAGATAACTCCATTTACACTTTATATATTACATATATACTACAACGCGACCCGTGCATTCGCATAAGCTAATACTATTAAAAGGCGATTTTTAGAGAAATCCCTTTTAATTTTAGAGACCATCCATAAAACTCACCACCTCTAATAATGTAGTGTTGGAGGTCTATATAGCTACGGCCAACTCTAACAATGATTTTTCGGGGTGGTTAGCACAAAACAAGTCAGGCGATTCAGGCCCATATGATTAACTAGCAAACCCCTATTCTCTATAATTCAACTCTCCAGTCCCTTACCTATCGCCACCCATACGTCATCTCATCTCTCTCTCTCTCTCTCCTCTTTGATCCCTCCTCTTGCCTGATCCTCCTCTTGCCTCCAAACCCCTCTTCTCTGACCTCCAAACCCCTCTTCTCTGGAACTTACAATATTATAGAGATTTATAGTCACAATAAAAATTGGTTTCTAGACGCAGGTCTTCTGACCCACCGCTACTCAAGCATCTCTAGAAATCATCAAGCACAGACTTCTAGAGGCTGTTGGTATTGTGGAACACCTCAAAAAAAAGTTATTTCCCAGGAAAACCGATTGTTAAAAATAGCAAAAATAAAAAAATAAAGTTTAAATCACAAGTGCATACGTTTCTAGAAATGAAACTCAAGACCTCTTACCCACGTAGTCACTTGTGGTATACCTAGAGCGTACCAAGTTTAGTAAATTTTGTATTAACTTTAAGCAAATTTCGTAATAAGTTTAGTGAATTTTATATTGAATATTTGGAATCCTAAATTTAGATGTCATCAAGCGATACAACATTGGTATAGGGCATATGTTCATCCGAGATCATTTGAAAAACTTGAAAATTTTCAATTTCAAAATCTGGTTATAAAATGGAACTAGGTTTCGACTAGTTCCTAGAGTGTTCTTGTGACTCTCCTAATGTCTATGTGAGCGTTGTGGGAGGATTAGGGCTATTTGGGATTGGTTGAAGGGACAATCTGAGGCCAGGCAGAGCGGTGGTTAGGGTGGCTGTGGTGGTGCCGCTGGGATGACTAGTCTGCCGAGCCAGTTGGTTGGATCGGCTGTAGCACAGGGGCGGCAGCCGGCAGCGGCAGAGGGTGCGACACTTAATGCGTGCGGTGGCTGGCCTAAGAGAGAGAAAAAAAGGCAGCGGTAGCAGCAGAAGAGGAATGGAGATGATAAATGGTTGAACCCTAGAACTAACTTGTCCTCTCTTGATAGGTCTCCCTCATTTATATAGAGGGGAATTACATGCTAAGGAGTTGAGCCCATAGTCTAAAATTCAATTACAGTTGGGCCTTGGCCCTACCCTATTTTAACTATTTTCTAGCCACTTTGACACGACTTCTGGAGATCATCCTATCAATCATGACATCTCCCTCTGCCCAGAGAATGAGCTTGTCCTTGAGCTAGAATTTGCACGGAGCTATTGAATCACTTATGTGCATCCTCCCACAATGCTTCTGTTGGGTTCGGTCTTTCCATTTGATGAGTACCTAAAGCTTCCCTTTGTCGATGCGATTTTTGAGCATGAGTTCTGGTTTCGGAATAATTGTGCCGTCCTCAACAATGGCATTGGTGGTTTAGTTAATGGAGGTGGTCCTCTGTGTTTTTTGAGGATTCTAATATGAAAGGCGTTGTGATTCTGATATCAGTTGGTAGGTCCAATCGATGTGCTACTGATCCAATCCTTTTGTTGAACTTCTAGGGCCCGTAATATTGTGGTGATAGTTTACCTTTCTTTAATGTTAAGATGGCCACTGTTGTTTGTGTCATTAGTTTCAACCATACTCAATCGCTGATCTCAAATGTTCTCCCATTGTGCTATGTGTTGTAATGTTTTGTGCTGAAGTCCAAATGTCATCAGCAAAAAAAACATCCCTTTCTCTAGCGTATCATCCATTGATTGCCATGGTATGAATGGATGAGTGATATGATGTGTATAACAATATGTACCCTGTCCAAAGTTATCAGAGTATCCATTCTTTTGGTTTATCCCCTAACAACCATTTTAGGTTCATAGTAATTAATTTATTCACAATTTCTATCTGGCCATCTGATTTAGGGTGATAAGCAGATGTCATGTGGAGACTAATTAGCAGGAGATAAAATAATTTTTTAAAATTTACTAGTGAATAAAATGTCTCTGTCACTAACGATGAATCATGGTAGTCCGTGAGAAGGCAGACAATTTGATTGAAAAAATGGTTTGCCACTGTTGTAGCCGTATATGGATGGGCTAATGATATAAAATATGCATATTTTGATAGATGATCGACCACTATCAAGATTACTAATGATTTTCCTCCCACTTTCGGTAGTGTTTCTATGGAATTCATTGATATATCCTCTCATATCTGTTGTAACAGCACTGCCGAGTGGAGGTGTTCTGTTTTATTTCTCTTATAGCATACATACTATGCAGTCATTGACAAACTATTGGACTGTTTGTTTTGTCTGGTAGGTATGGAAGGTTTGTTTAAACCACTTCTTTCATCTACCAATGTATGCCCAGGCTTTGTTCTAGCTATGAGACTTGACCCAAGACCTTCAAGACTTACACCTCACATAGGGAAATGATTAGTTGATTTAAATTTGGGGCTCTCCAATTTTTTAAGCCTGCAAAAGTATAAACATTTCTCTTAGGACAAATGCCAACACCCATCTAGTCTATAAGTGGCTCTATAAGTTATCACTTCAATAGAAATACAAAGTTATTGGCTAGACGCGCCGAAAAGACAGATTAAGTACACATTACTCCTAAAATGCAAGAACATGGTCCTTCAGTCCTTTAATTGCATGCCCTTTGCCTGGATCAAGTAGAGGAATATGTGACACATTATTGACGGTGGATAGCGTCAATATTTAATAGATCAATAGAAACGAGAAACACCTGAATATCTAGGAAGTAAGGGTTTTATTTGACAATTTCTATAAGGTTTGGTGATTTATGATTTTCTAGGGATTAATCTATAAAACCACAATTGAGGACTTAATATCAAAATACATCTTGAAATTATCCGCGGTTGAAGAATACTCCACCGAACTCTAGAAGCATCCAGAAGACACCAGAGCGAATGGGATGCGGGGCCGGCCGACCCCATTTGCCAGGCCGGCCGGCACCACTCCGCGAGCACCTTCCACCGCCTTTGAGGATCAATCTTAGCCCTACGTAAGGTCGGTTTGATCCAACGGACGACGTGCATCCCACCGGGCTATAAATACAGGGCCAGACCCCCCTGGAAACCCTAATTTATTCAATACCTCATTTAACTCATTTGGTGATCAAGTCATGTAGAGCTAAGAAGCCCTAGTTCATCTAGAGCCTTTCTAGTTTATAGTTTAGCCTAGTTAGATCTAGATTAGAGAAAGCCAAGTTCTTCATCGATCTTGGATTCCTGAAGTTATCAAGAAGCGAAGAATTCGGTATAGTTCTTAAGCTCTCTTCTTTCTTATTGTAATATCTGTGTTTGTATGATTATTACTAGCAACATTGTTCTTCATTATTATATTCTTGATTACATTGTTTATTGTCTACTTCAATATATCTAGTATAGTTAGTTTGCTATTGTATTCATGCACATGTTCGTATAGCGCTCATCTATTCAATTGTAGGGTGTGGTAGGTCGTGTGTAGACGTGGTGCCTAGATGCATTACTTATCTGTGAATATCCCCAATTGTGTCAGATCATGAGGTAGATCATGGATGTGATAGATCCACTGAGTCCTTTGTAGGCCTCTCCTCGTACGATGGTTTGATAGAGTGGAATTGTCAGGTTAAGAGTATATTTGTATACATGAGATTCCTGTACTCAGCTTTTTCTGTTCATGGCTCTGTTATCTTTGGGAATTATAGTAGTATTACTTAATAATGATTATTAGATGTACTTGCACTAAATGACGTCACTTTGACTGTATCTAGAATACATAGAAGTTATTTCTCTTTATTTGGGTTAGATGATGTTAACATGCTAGATTGCTCTGAGTGAATTTGTAGTATTTGATTATGACTGATCATATTTATCATTTATCCATTATCTTTTATTATATGATATATCTCTATTATGAGGAGAGTTTGACATTGGCTATATCTCTTATTCACTGCATATAAGTATTATCAATACCATAGATTATAAGTTTAGCCATACCTTTCTAGTAGTAGAATTATAAATGACAATCTAGTAATACTCTAGGTAAAATGGTAGAATGGTATAATTATCTATCTGCTTACAAAATTATTTTTTATAGTTATACGTTTCCATTATTTCTGTCTAGTCACATAAAATGATAGATTTAATACCATTAATTGTTCCTAGCTATATAATTAGGGATGACAATTAATTATTTCTACCTATATAATTAGGGATGACAACCTAGTTCACTGCATATAAGACAAGTTAATCAGTACCATACATCTTTGAGCGTCGTTATAATGATGACGTTTGGAGATGCTGTTGACGGTGGATAACATCAACATTTAATAGGTCAAAAGGCATGAGAAATACATAAATATCTAGAAGGCCAGGGTTTTATTTGATAATTTTCACGAGTTTTGGTGATTTATCAATTTTTAGGGACTATTCTAGAAAACCACGGAGAAAGGTCTAATTATCAAACGGATTAACGAAACTTGACGGCAATGAAACCCCGCATATTGGACTCCAGAATATTCTAGAAAACACCAGAACGAAGCGGAGCGCACGCGGCGGAAAGGTAGGGCCGGCCGGCACCCTACCCTAAGGTTTCGTGCCGCTCTTCTAGAACCTTCCTCCACTGCCTTTGAGGGTCCATCTCAGCCGTACCTTAAGTCGGTTTGATCCAACGGCTATCGTGCATCCCACCGAGCTATAAATACAGGGCCAGAACCTCTGGAGCCATCAAGTCATTTGGAGATCAAGCCATCCAGAGTCAGAAACTCTAGTTCCTCAGAGTTCCTCTATTCTATAGTAGTAGCCTAGTTAGATTAGATATAGAGATAGTCAAGCTGAGTTAACCTAGCTTGGATTCCCGATCGGCGTTATCAGGAGCGTGGAGTTCGGTACTGTTTTTGTACTCTTTTCTCTGGTATTGTATTATTTATTATTGTGTTTACTACAGTGTTTTTGGCAATATTAATCATCATCTATCTATGTTCTTGATTGTAATGTTCATCGTCTACTTTAATTATATGTCTAGTATAGTTAGACCACTGCTATTGAATTCGTATATATGCTTGTATAACGCTTATCCAAAGTAACATTGGGTGAGTGGTAGACAGTATGTAGGCATAGGCCTAGATATTTTGCTTATCTGCGAGTAGCCCTCTGATGTGCTGTGTCGTGTGGTAGCTCGTGGGTGTACAAGCCCATTGAATCCTCTGTAGTCCACCCTTCGCACATAGGTATTGTAGAGCGCGGTCGCGATGGAGGGTGATAATTGTATTAATTCCTTCCTTAGTTGATGCTCCTTATGTATTGGTATAATAATATAGTAAGTGGCCCAATAATGATTGCTAGGTGTGTTTGCACTAATTGAAGTATTCGTTGATGTGTAGTTATAGAATGACACTAGGAATTATTCCTCTAATATTCAGATCTGATTGCGCTATTATGGTAGTTAGAGTGCTCTTAGTGAATCTATTATCTTATTATGATGCTTGATCAATGCTTATCATAAATATATTTTTATTCTATGACTTATCCTTGTTGTGAGTAGATTTGAGGTTATGGTTTATTTTTGCATTAATGGTATAAGTTATCAATATATTCTGCCAGACCTTTCCAGTGGTATAAACATAAATCGACAACCTGGTAATACTCTAGGTAAAATGCTACAATGGTATAATTATCTGTGCCTTTATGGATCCTTTTCATGCATATATTTATAATCTTCCTAGTTACATAAAATGATATAGATCTATTTGGTGTTGTTCTTGTAATAATGCTAGATAATACCAACAAACATTCTCTTGCACCATATCTAGGGATGACAACCTAGTACACTGCTAGAGGTGTAGGTAATTGATAGGTGACTACCAAAACAAGTGATGAATTAATTAATACCAACAAGCATTTTTGACGTCGTTGCTGGGGAAGGTAGCTAGGCAATTAAGGAATATTGATTTACTTTTACTTATTGATGTGATTCAGTAACCATTAACCTCTGCTCAAGCAGGATTACCCTTATTTTGTCTACTTCAATATCTTATGCAGGGTAATAAACGATCGGTTTATGACCTTCCGGCAAGCTCCCACGAGAAAAGAAGAAACACATTAAATCAAAGATTGAAGAAAGAGGTCGACGTCACAAGAATTCAATTCATATCTCAAGTGATGGGAACAAAGATGCTGCATCATTCACAAATTCCATCATGTAAGTCATGATAAGTGTGATCAAATAAAGGTGAGAAAGTCTTACTCATGGACTCTAAATTTGATGAGTAATTATCTTTTGCATCCCACTACATGTTTATTTTTTACAATCCAAACATCCATCTCATTTAGTTTAAAGTTTCTCATTCATTACATTTTTAGTTCCATTCATGTATCCATCTCACTTACATTCTTATTAAAAAAAACTCACCATGATGATGCTCTTTCATCTCTACTTGAATAAATTTCTATAATACTTTCATGCTACCTGTATTTGTTATAGTATGCTTAGGTTTATAAGTATCCTCATACACCTTTTAATTGGACATTGATTGTTTTCTTAAGTTAAAGTAGACATGGTGTCTGATTTAATTATTGAATCACAAGGTGTGTTGATCTTACTTCTAAAAGATTTTTGAATTAAGCGAGGAGCTTAGGTTAAAATCCTTTCCTGAATCAAATTAGATATGAGTCTAGGTTGATTTTTGAGCCGATAGTATACTTTAGTAGATACTTGTTATTTTATTGGACTAATCCCTGTAGAAAATTTTTAAATTCAATCTGGGTAAGTCAAGAAAAAAATTCACTTATGAGATGAATCAAGGTAGGTCATGACTCTGCACAAAGAAGGCCCAGCTCATCCTTCATGAAGGAAGAACTGTAATTATCAATGTTTATTTAGTTATCTTTATTGCAAGTTTTCTTTATCTTGAACCATACTAGAATGCAACAACAATATAAAACATGATAGACATAATCTATGCTAAACAATCTTAAAACTATACATCATCTTGTTAACATAGAGTTACAAAAAGTATGGACAACAAAACTCATAATTCAAATTTGTTATATTCTCTCGGGTATGTGTCCATTAACTTTTTGCAGGAAAGGAATAGAAACAAATCAATGGATCATGAGTATTGTCAAAGGCAATCTAGCATTGAGCCTTTCCAGGACTCAAGCTAGGTGGATGATGAGAAGCAGAGAGCAATTTACTTCATATCAATCAATGAGTGTCCTATTTTTTCTCACCTAAAGACATCATTTTGTATGTCGGCAATAAGGATGTCTAGTAAGGCCGTGGATGACCATGATCATAGAAGAGGCACAGCTAAACTATTGGAGATAAAGTTTTCACGTGGGCATCATAGAAGTTCCCTCATCAACCATCAAGTCGGCTGGCGTATCATTCACGAACAAAGAACCACTTGTCGCCATGCCATCAGAAGATAAAGACAACCAGGGAGAAACTTGAGTTTGCATCTCTAGTGGACCCTAGCTCATCAACCAGGAATCAATCAAGATCAAGAAGAGGTTGATGAAGAGCATGCAATTGTTCGTATTTCCATCGAAAGGTGAAAAGACAAAATCTAATAGAAGGAAGGCCCTGCTCAAAGGACCACAAGCTATCACCAACAGATGAATCGGAGAACCCTCCTTTTTTAGGTAAGTTTGTCACCACTTACTTCCAGAGAAGGAAGGATAAAGACATAAGGTACGTTTATCCGAGTCTCATGCAACATTAAATTACATTCAATATCTTATACCATGTTGTTAATTTATCTTTACCTTATGCCATACTCAACCTTGCTAAAATATAAAATAAATAAAATAATCCTTTGGTTCACTATATATATTCTTGGTTCTATTTGAATAAATAGCTTTAGTCTTTTAAGCTTTCTTGTTCTATTATAAGTGTGCTTTAGAATATTACTTAAACATAACTATGAGATCAAAGCATCCTTGTATAAAAATTTGGTTGTGTACATAGACTACCCTCTCATATATAAAAAAATAAATCATATTAGGAGACTGTTCATAGAATCAAATCAAGGTTAGAGTTATTCCTCAAAATAATATCTTTGCCTTAACCTTGTTAAAAAAAGTTAAAATAATGGTGAATCATTTAAAATGCAGACTACAGATACTTGATAAACACTATCCATACTTTAATTATTATATTCCTTCGGGTATGTTTTGTCTACTAATCCCTTGAAGAGAAGAAATAATAAGAGAAGCAGAAGACTGGAAGAGTGAGAAAGGAATACAACATATATGAGGCAAGAGGCTAATGAACAACTCAAGATGCAAGGAAGAAAGAGGCCAGTGAAATTCATCTATCCTTTACCACATGGTGTCATCACACTCCATTAATGAAGGTAACATCTTAAAGGTAAGTGGTCATCATTTCCTCTTGATCTTGAAGAACACCTCATAGCACCATTCTCTTGATCTCAGTCTTAACCTAATGAGCTAAAAGATTATATCTTATCTTTGGAAGATGATAGTCATCATGTTAATCTTGATAACTATAAAGATGAACAATCCTTCCATATATTAAGCAACTCCACTCCTTTATCTAATAAGCTTAATTGTCATATTTATACTTTTGATCTTCTCACCCATGTTATAAATAAACAATGTGAACAATATCAATCTTATTGTGCCTAAAAATAGAGAAGAATGAATAAATTTCTGGTTCTATTGGTGTTTTCACACCAATAGAGCCCGTGCACTTGATCTCTACCTTGTCTTTATGAGCACAACATACTCTGAGCATAGTGTGGGAAGATTCCCCTAAATCCTACAAGTGGAAGTTCTCAACCAATAACAATGATGCGCATAAGATTGGCTTCGAGATGCTAACAAAAAAGAAAGGAAGAAGGTGGAACCACCATTGAAAGCGCCACCGGTGGAGATACCACCTCCCAAGAGCAAACTGAAGTACTTAATTATCTACTTTTTTTGCATTGCATGATTTATTTTCTCTTTAACATGTTTACTTTTCTATATTAGCTTTGTAACCCAAATAATAAAATAAATAGGTG
This sequence comes from Chrysopogon serrulatus, assembly GCA_015844335.1. Taxonomy (NCBI): domain Eukaryota; kingdom Viridiplantae; phylum Streptophyta; class Magnoliopsida; order Poales; family Poaceae; genus Chrysopogon; species Chrysopogon serrulatus. The sequence goes on along the minus strand of JADLZL010002108.1, from coordinate 29,170 downwards.
TGAAGGAATGTATCTTAAAACTTAGGCCCTCATGGACGATGAGATTGAAGTTCTCATTCCTAACAATATATATATATATATATATATATATATATATATATATATATATATATATATATATATACACTTATTTGTACTTTCTTTATAAGCATGAGCATCCCAATACTACTATCATGAAAATGAAACCTCTACAACACCAATCCTCTAAATGGCTACCCACAAACTTTTTATTCTAATACCGTTCATCTATTTTGTAAGAGTTTTACAACTACCAACTCACTCGATCTTCCTCTTTAACAAAGTCTAGCTAACCCATGTGGGGAAGCAACCTAATGGACGATGAAGTTGAAGTATTCCTCGCAGTTGCTCTTATAAGCATGGCTCCTAAATATACCTATGACAACATCTAGCTTGGGGATCCCTATTATCGTAAATACCTATGTGATTCGCCAGTGCGTACTTAGTTATAAAATACCAAAAATATATGGCACATGAAGTCCACGTCACAGAGTCTTTATTTAAGTTATTAGTTAACAGAAAGAAAAAGATAAATAACAATTAAAACCAAATAAAGATACTCTAGTTATTTATTAAGGTATGATAATAGAGTGTCTTTATAGTTTTGTCTAGTTATTTAAGAGTCAAATAAAAACGAGGAACAATAAAATTTTATCTTAGAGATGATGAATAGTTGATCTAGTAATTCCTTTCAATTGCCTAGTTTTTCAACCTTAGAGTTCTCCTGAGTTTTAGATATAATTGCTTTGATATAAGAATTTTCTGAATCTGAAACTTGTGGAGGTATATGCTTGAGCTAAGTCTAGATGATTGATGGATATGATATGAGAAAGTCCGAGTCGCTATTTTATCTTATTCTAATGGATAATAACTTCTAGAGATTTATCTTTTAAAATTTAAAATCTTACATGATGAGCTCTTGTATGACAAAGTTTGAATTTCTACCAAAGCCATATATAATATACATTTAGATTCAGAAAACCTTTACTCATTCATCTTGCTTTGCATTGAGTTCGATCAACCTTTGTTGTATACCTTATGAGAGTCTTGTCATACTTTTAAAATCAAGATCACATACACACTCCATCCATATGTATTACTCCTACTTTAGAGTAAACTCAACCATTTTCACTTTCACCCAGATCTAACTTAAAATATTTTCTCCTATCTTGGGAGTGAACACCCGCAGGGACAACCCCTGTTTAAAATGCTCTAAAGTTCTTATCATTATCTCTCTAATTATATTGTATTCAAAGGATGCATGTGGCTATACAAAAGAAAAGTTATTAAAAAAAGAAGAGAGTTAAAATGGACAAGTGTCCAAGCAATTAAAACAATGGGTACTTAGATGCATGGCTTCCTCAGAAAAAAAGAGAGAAAAAGAAAAGAAAAAAAAAAGTGAATGAATAAAGATAGCCCATGTTTTCCGTGAAAAAGTTCTAAGTTCAAGAGAGAGATTTATTTTCAAAGAGCAAAAGTAGAATTAAGTTTAGCCACCATATATTCATCTATCTACTATATTCCACTCACATACACATCTTGGGTTTGATTGTATGAAGCAAATCTCTTTGGATCCATTGTTTGACTTTACAATGCATGAATTGCAAGTATGCTCATCCTTGTTTAATGCCACTCCCTATAAAGCTCCACTATAATCATTAGTTGTAGGAGGGCATAACAACATTAATACCCCATTAGAGATCTATAAATACCACTTATATTAAGAGACTTGAGGATATCATACAATTAAGCTCGACTTTTATTTGAAAACCTACAAAAACTCCATTTGGGTTGAGTAAAATTTGAGACATAGTGCTTGACTTGATTGTTCTATCTTTCAATTGCTCAAGACCCATGAAAGTTGAAAAGCCCCATACCTACAGGTAGAATGAGTAAGTTTAAAAATGCTGAAAGTTTTGTCTAAGTTCAGGAGGAGAATTGCTTTGAAAGTATGTGTACTTTTGGGGCGTGAAAGCATTGTAGCAACTCCCGACTGACTTAGGCTTTGCTAAGGGACTAGCAAATGGTAAACTTGGGGAGTTGTTGATGGTGGATATCGTTAATATTTAATAGATCAATAGACACGAGAAACACATAAATATCTAGAAGGCTAGGTTTTATCGATGATTTCCATGAGTTTAGTGATTTATCAATTTCTAGGGACTAGTCCCGTAAAACCACTTGGAGAAGGGTCTAATTATCAAATGGATTATTGAAACTTGACGGCAACGAAACCCCTCATATTGGACTCTAGAATATTCTAGAAACACCGAGAACAGAAGCGGAGGCGCACCACGAGGGGAAGGGGCCGGCCGTCCACTCTCAAAGCTCCAAGACCCTACCCACCTTAGGGTTTCCCTCAAGCCATCTGAACCTTCCTCCACCCCAGCCTTTGAGGGTCCATCTCGGTCGTACCAAAATTGGTTTGATCCAACGGCCATCAGCCATCCCACTGCCATAAATACAGGGGCAGGACCCTCCCCCCGAGCCATCCAGTCATTTGGAGATCAAAGCTATCGAGGCCGAAACTCTAGTTCCTTAGAGTTCCTCTATTCTATATAGTAGTAGCCTAGTTAGATTAAGATCTAGAGAGAAGTCAAACCGGTTAACCAAGCTTGGGTTCTAGATCGGTGTTGTCGAGGGCGTGGAATTCGGTCTTGTTCTTGTACTCTTTTCTCTTGTATTGTATTATTCATTATTATGTTTACTATAGCGTTCTTGGCAACATTAATCTTCATCTATTTATATTCTTACTGCAATGTTCATCATCTACTTTAATTACATGTCTAGTATAGTTAGACCACTTTGCTATTGAATTTGTATATATGGGTATAACGCTCATCCAAAGTAACATTGGGTGAGTAGTAGGCGGTATGTAGGCATGGGCCTAGATATTTTGCTTACCGCGAGTGCCCCATGTGTCGTGTCGTGTGGTAGCTCGTGAGTGTACTGAGACCAGTTGATCCTCACGTAATCTACCCTTAGCACATAGGTATTGTAGGCCTGGTCGCGATAGAGGGTATGATTGTCTTAATTCCTTCTTTAGTTGATGCTCCTTGCGTATTGGTATAATGATGTAGTAAGTGGCCTAATAGTGATTGCTAGTGTGTTTTGCACTAATTGAAGTATTCATTGATGTGCGTTATAGAATGACACTAGAAATTATTCCTCTCATATTCGGATCTGATTGCGTTATTGTGGTAGTTAGAGTGCTCGAGTGAATCTATTATCTTATTATGATGCTTGATCAATGCTTATCATATATTTTTATCCTATGACTTATTCACATTTATGAGTAGATTTGGGTTATGGTTTTACTTTTTGTATTAATGGGTAAGGTTATCGATATATTCTACTGCACCTTCCGATAGTGGTATAAATATAAATCGATAACCTAGTAATACTCTAGGTAAAATGCTACAATGGTATAATAATAACTGCGTTGTGGATCCTTTTCATGCATATATTTATAAATTTTTCTAGTCACATAAAATGGTATATATCTATTTGAGTGTTGTTCTTGTAATAATGCTAAATAGTGCCAACAAACATTGTTCTTGTAATAATGTTAGATAGTACCAACAAACATTGTCTTGCACCAGATCTAGGGATGACAACCTTAGTACACCTAGAGCCATAGGTAATTGATAGGTGACTACCAAACAAGTGATGAGTTAATTAATGCCAATTGATGCCTTAAGTATTTTGACAACCATTGTCGTGATAGATTCATCTCTATTTCTTGTAACAATGTTAGAAGAGATCACACATCTCTTTCTATTTGCACTTTTGCAAAGATATTAGAATTTTCTCAACCTATAAGTTAATAACTTCCAAGGTCACTTTCTAGCACTAGATCTCAATGGCATGTTCCGTTCTTTATGGAAATTATTTTTTCACATGTGAAAGGTCTAATTGGCTAGAGGAGGTGAATAGCCTAATTAAAATTTCTACAAATACAATAGATGAACGGTTTAGTAACAAAGATGACGTTTAGGCAAATTTTGTGCTAGCCTATTTGAGAGGGGTTTGCATGTCTCTAACCAATCAACTAGCAACCTAATATCTTTGAGCACACTAAGAGTAATATTTTAGCAATCAAACTACTCTACACACTCTAATATGCTACTTGCATAAAGTAAGGGAGAGGATCAAGATATACAAAGTATACCTTGTAGATGTTACACTAATCACCGTCTTAATTTAAAAGACATTGATAGTTTACCATCATGTATCTACTAATTAATACACCAACTCGACTAGAGTAGGGGGTAAATGACAAATGATAAGAGTTATGCATAAATGGCACAGACACCTTTGGAGAATTTCATGATAAAAAAACTAGATAGCTAAATTGAGAGGACAACGGAAGAGTTCAAGGTTTCTAAATACTTTTCTATTTCTTGGGTTCTATAATAACTGATTCATGGATAGATAAAGCAATCACACAATAACACTTTAGAGCAAAGCAATACCTAATTTTCCAACTCTTGAATAGATGAGAAAGTAGTAGTTAGGGAAGGCTGCCTAAAAGCTCTACAAAACACCAACTCTGACGTGGTGGAATACGAAGGCCTAACAGAGCTATCACCTCTGGGGCTACCACAACTAACCATAAGAATTAGGTCAGATAACCTATAGCCTAGACACCATATCTACACTATCGATTACTACTCTAGTCACATGTGATAACTAGAGCACCTAATACAGGCGGAGATCCCATGCTAAAGTATAACTACTATACTAACTAATTAAATATAATACATAAAAGTAAATAGAGAAGAATAAAGATATTAAAGCATAAGTCTTATAAGGAATAGATACAAAGACATACCAAATCTCTAAAGACTTCTCCAGATCCTAAGCGTACCTCCGCTCTCCCTAACTCTCAACTAGAACTAATCTACTACATTGGAAAGTCTAGCCCTAATTCTCTAGAGGTGAGAGATCATCCTTTCGAGGGACGTCTCTACATCTCTATAACAATATGGTGCTTTTAGGGAGGGGGTCTGGCCCTGTATTTATAGCCCAGTGGGATAAATGTGAGCCCTTGGATCAAACCGACTTAAGGTACGGTGGATATGATGCATCTTTGAAGGCAGTGGAGGAAGCTTCCAGAAGACGGATGTTTCGTTGTGGATACGGTGGATATGATGCATCTTTAGGGGGGTGCCGGCCGGCCTGGGCCCACCCCCACACGGGCTCCGCTTTGACGACATGTATTCTTGTCCCTTTTAGGGCCCAATGGCGCATGTTTCGTTGTGGAGTTGATGTCTCTTGATTCTAGATTTTGAATATAACAAATGATATATCCGTTTCGATCGTCTCGATGAGCCGGTCATAATGGTGCATTCCAATTCCTTACTTGATATACTTTTATTTGATAGAAAATTATATATTTCTACAACACAAGTGAGAACACCAAAACTCATAGAATTCGTTAGAATCAAAACCTATAACTATGCTTTATAATTCATTTTATATCATTTTATACAATAGTTGATGATTATTTTTAGTGTTTAATGACCGTCAATAAATTCCCCCAAGCTTAACCTTTACTAGTCCCTAGTAAAGCTAAACTTAGAAATCGCTATTGATATCCATATGTTCTTAGCAACTTCCTTATAGCCCTCAAAAGTACACCTGTATTCAAACAAAAATTCTTCTCCGGGTTTAAGCAAAACTGAAATGACATTCAAACTTACTCATATTACCTTAGATAATCCATTTAGTAAGCATGTGTGTAGCTTTAGCATGGAGCCACTTTTGTTCAACTAGTGAAATAGTTGTTAGTTAAGTATTCCGCTATAAACTATTAACTTGTTAGGATCCAAGAAACTAATTATTAACAGAACTACAATCTCCTTGGATCCAAATAGGACCTAACAAAAGCTAATAGTAGGAATTTATGCACCTACTAGGCAGGGATCCAAACATGCATGGGCTAATATATTTAGCGCAACTTCCAAAGCTCCTAGAAACTTCTAATCTGGTTGGTTGGCATAAGGGAAAAATTCTCTGATAGTTCTATAAAACAACTCAATGATCGCTTATTAAATCTCTTCATCAACTCCTAGTATATTCCAAACTTGAAGTTCTCTCAGGCGGCCTCTCCCACACTATTTTTGCCACCTAGCTGCTTTCTCTCCCCCGTAGGTTTTCAAGTTTTAAAAAAACTAAATGTTATAAATTCTTGAACAAAGTTAAAAAATTGAGCTCGCTATTTATTTGATTCACTTGATATGATCATTGATTTACTAAGTGAATTTTATGAGTCTTTGGAGATGCTCTTAGTTTGCTAATTTTTAGCTATGGCTAATAATTAGCATAGCCGGTCTAAAACAGCCCCTAGATGACCGTTATCGTTCTTTCCCTACTTAAATCACTCTGAGTCATTATCCATGTCATTTCCTTGGCTCAAATCAGTCGTAGTGATTGGGCAACCAAGTGCACAAGTGGTACCCAAACAGTATCACATAAAGTCAAACCTTTTGTTCCTAGGAATATGAGAGTAAAACCTATGAAGTTGTTTGTTAAATCATCATTTTTGTGTTTCTTTCTACAGTAGTGTTGTGGTTGCCTTCTTTGTGAGTTTTCTTTTTTTTGTTTTTTATTATATTTTGCTTCTTCTCTATTAATATATGCATGGTGTTGAAACCAGCTAATATTGGTGTTTCTTTCTATAGTAGTGTTATGCTCAAATCTTGTCGTTGGCTCTTCAAAAAAAATATAGGAGTAAAACCAGCTAATATTGGTGTTGAAACGTGTTGCTTTGAATCAAATAGTCCTATATGTGAAACCTTTTCATCAATGACATGCTTGCGTGAATTGAGATGCGTAGAAAATGCAAAAGTGTGCCAATTAAGCATGGTCAATACCATGGGTAGATTTAGGGGATGGATTATTGCAGGTGGGCTCTATACTCCTACCGATATGAACATAATGGGATCCCTCTAATTAAGCACCCACTACAAGTTTCACGGTAGGAGAGGATGAAGAACAAGAAAAAGGTGAGGGAAAAGAAGATGAAGAAGAGGTGGGTGAGCCTCTCCTGTCGTGTTGTGTAGCAGTCGCCACAGGTGGACACGGTAGATGCTTTTTTAACCGAAGTCAACAGAGGAAACCCCAATCGACCGAAAAAACATAATCCATATACAAAACTATATTAGCTTAATTAATATGTATTTAAATTGATTAATTAGTTAAATGACAATCTGAAACCATGAAGCTAGTGTGTTTCTCAGTCACGGGCTATATTATTTTGCTGAATGGTCACCTCTGCCGCTATAACATCACTCAAGTCCGCTATTGTACAATGGTATTGCAACATGCTGACGTGAGCCCACTGCAAGCAGTATTACTAGTAGACCAAAAAGAAAGTGTGTTCCAAACTCTTTCTAACTACAGTTTCGATCCAATGCCGATTATTCTATTTCTGTTTTTGAGATAACGACTCTATTATTGTCCTTTATTCTTCTCCTTTAAAAGAAACTTATTCTTGTTGACCTCTTTTTTTTTTTTTAAGATTCTTCGGCCATTTGGTTTTGCTTGTTCCCGATTTTATCTTTTTGTCTGAAATCCTGATGCTGCACAGTACAGGGCCATATGCTACTTTGAGCCCATCAATAAATTGGGCTTTCTACAGTACAGGGCCGCACTACATCAATTGAGCTACTTTGAGCTGCGCTTTTACAGACAAGCCCAAAGTTAGAGTCCGGCCCGAATCATTTGATATGTTCGTGAGAGAGGGAGAGAGGTACTAGCACACAGAGCAGATGAGTCCGAGCATTTCAGTTTCAGTGGGTGGGGTCAGTGGGCCCATGCCTGTGGCATCACGTATACGTATATGGTCGACATGTGGAGTGAGACAGACGTGGTAGGCGACAGAGCGCATGATGGGCAGTTTTGTTTGAGCAGGAAAGGATTGGATATCGATTGGCCGTGTCCTTCAATTTGCAAAGGAAACGGTCCCTCACGAGTGTCACGGCCCATTTTTGGTGCCTATTAAGTGGATTCATCCAGAACCGTCAACTATCACGTGTGCTTTAATATGCGTGTGCCCTCCTCACTCCATTACTTTTCCAAGGGGAGGAAATACTACGTTGGAAATTATAAGTAATTAGAATAAGTGATATGAAAGGAAGATAAGAACCTTATTCTATCTCTTGCAAAAAGACTTGCCGCAATACCAGCAGGTAGATTGTTTAATTTGATTTGCACATATTAGCAAAGCAATTCAGCAGCAAAATGATAGTAAAAATACATATAGGGAGTGAAACCGACGATGGCACAGCAGTCGGCAAGGCCAGGCCGGCAGCAGAGCAGATTGGTGGCCATTGTTTCATAGTGCTCCACTCCAAGTGCGCGAGCAAGTGGGCGGCGTGGCTCAATGCAAAAATCTTGACGCCTAGTATGGCAATGGCAGCAGCGGCGAGCGAGCTCCCTGGCCACTTGAACTTGACAGTGGGCCGGCCAGGACAGTGTGTATGTGCACAGGCTCACCGGCCGGCAGCAACCGATCGAGCACAGACACACACACGCGGCCTGTGACTGTGAGTCCCTGACATGACCCCGCGCGCGCCTCCATCCTTTCCTTGGCTGCCAATGCAAGTGACGACTGCCAGATGAAACGCGCATCTCACGGCCGGCCGCGCACATACGGATGGATCGTGTGGCTGTCGATCGCCGTCGCGCGCCGGGGCCAGCAGCGGCGCGGGACCGGACGGCGACACGTACGGCCGTCGGAATATTCGCCGGCGATGGGAATTGCTTGGGATGGATCGGAGTGGAGTGGAATGTGGCGCGCGGCCAATGCATGCCCGGCCCGCGGGAGATGCGTGGGGGCAATCAGCTTCATCAGCAATCTCTGGTCCCTGGCCGGCCCTCCCCGCGCATCTGGGTGAACAAGAACAATGCCGCCGAATCATGATGCACTCCAACAACAGTAGGTAGCTAGCTGCCATTCCATTGCCAATTTGCCATATGGGTCCGTCTCTGATCCACATGCAGCGTGTCACCGATGACATGCATCGATCGAGAATAGTGTGTGCTCAGTGCTGGTAGCGCTTCGCTCATTATTGATTCTATGATCCGGTAGACCCACGTGTCATTGGCACAAAGTAGCAAACGTGAACGTTTACTGACATGGCAGTCGCTAGCAACAGCGGTGCCAGGTCGGCCCCTAAACTTGACAGCGTATGTTACTTAGATCCTTAAAATTTCAAAATGCACATCTACATATATAACCTAGGCCCACACTACATACGTCACATATCCGAATTAGTCTAAGCTAGCTATGCCATGGGTGTGGCTGAAGAACACCCCTACAGTGAGCTATGTCAGTAAACGAGGCATAGCAGTAGTGCCATCTAGACTTGCCGGTGCCAACATGGACCACCAAGTCAGCAAACGGGTGACCTGTCTGAACCTATGACATAGCATGGGTCTAGTTTATGTACGTTGTCCATGTTTAGGGACCAGTCTGGCATAGCTGGTTCTAGCGTGGACCGCAATATTAGCAAACGAGTCTGGACTTGTGATGTACCATGTGTCTAGTTTAGGGATCTAAATGTATATTTTAGAAGTTTAAGAACATAGATAACACCCTATTCCCAAGTTTAGGGGCCACCACTTCCAAGTTTAGCTAGAGCGTTATTGAAAATGCTATTCAACTGGATTTAAAAGCCGACTGATTTGTTTTAAGAGAAAATTACTTTCTGGCTGACTGATAAGCCAACTGATAAGACAAACAAACAGGCCGAGCAACTGTGGAGGGTTGATGGCTCATTGGGGAAAATGAACGGCCGGCCGAGTCCTGTGCTTTGGCTTGCCACCAACGGCACCGGCGGCCAGGTACAGTGCTAGCTATAGCAGCTAGCTGCGGCTGTTCATCTCAGTACCCAGCTGCTTCCTTTCAGGAACTTTTCAACTCCGTAAGTGCTGAAACACTTCAGAATAAGACACCGTGGTGACTGGTGGCGAGCCGAATGCGGAATGCCCATCACTGCCCGCGTTCCTGCTACTATTTTATTCGGTATATTGAACGTGTGCAACCACCGCAGCAACAGCCCCAGAGCTTGGCTGGGAGTGGAGTGTGCATGGAGTCCTCCTCCTATCTACAGCATAACAGCAGCAACAAGGCTCGCGTGTCGTCTCATCTGTACGTACTACTTGTTCCTTCATCGTTGGCTGCCAATTGGCCACGACATGCATGCCAATTTTTAACTCACACCGTTCGTTCCTTCCTTTTAGTAGTATATGTGATATGACATGACTAAATCATTAAATTAATCGTCTAAACTAAACAAAATTTGAGTTGAAATACTAGCTAACTATATTTCTTCAGAGACACTCTCTCCCTTCTTGTCTCCTAGATCGATAGATGCATGCTGGTTAGTTTTACTTTATATACCTTCTTCTGGTGATATATATGAGATTAATGAGATGAGCAGAAGATAAACGAAGGTGCAGGGCTATATAAATCTACCCTTTCTTCATTGAATTCACTCGTTGTGGACTTAATTGCGGTGACCCAGGAGACGTAGGTGTGACCGCAGTGTGATGTAACGCGCGCGAGATTTTTAGCCAGGCCGCATCGCTTGCGATTGATGATGGCGAATATTCACTACTCATCAGTCATCCCCACGGGTGCCTTTTCGCCGGCGTTTTCACCACACAACACCACCAATGCCAAGAAGGCCCTAGCCCTCATCGATTCGGCTCCTGCATGCCTGGATATTTTCGCGGCAAATCTGGAGTTAGTGGTCCAGATTACAGCGATTAGGCTCTCGTTTATCTTATCCGTCCGTCCGCTACCTCCCAAGGCTCCATCGCATTCCACCAGTCTTCCTCTGTGCTCTGCCGCCGCTTCTGGTTTTCTTCATCACTTCCATGCATTCCATCTATCCTTCCCTCCATCATTCAAAGCCCAAAAAGCTAGCGACCGACCGAGGAGCTTCGATCAAGTCTGTGTGCGCCGCCCTCCGGTTTCGGCTGCGACGATTGTGATCTGATTGACATGGCCTGGCCAGCACACAGATCGATCCATCTTTGCATCTGTTTATAATTAGGGCAGTGGTGGCGTCCACGCGTCAGGTTTACCACGCTCGTCACTCGTCAGCCAATCATGAAGCACTCAATCGAAGAATCTGAATCGCCACCGGATCCATTACCCGGCCAGCAGCAGCCACTGAAATTTTGTGTGTCAATATAATTTTCTGAGACCGTGAAACAAATAACTCAAGAAATAAAGAAAGAAAGAAAGTAATTATCCGGAGCTTGACAGACCTGAAAGGAGCTAGGAAGGCCGGCCGGAAAGGTAGATGGATGGATGAGCTCTCACTCCTTTGTTTCACTGTCAAGGGTCTCGAGGAAAGTAACGGCCAGCAACTGAAATTGAAGGGTGCTGACAAGGACCTGATCTGGAACGCCCACGAGCCACAGCCAGACCACAGCTGCTAGCGGCTAGCCTACCAAAAGCGTCGCAACAGGTGTCTGCGTCCATCCATCCGCCATGAACTCAACAGCACACCCTCTTCCTCTCAAACACCAACACGGGCCGGAGGCGGCGGTGACGATGAGCGTGACAAATTAAAGGCGATGACGGCCATGACGACCATGCATAATCACATGACTAATTTATATAATACTAGGCAGTCAGGCGGCAATCTGGCGTCCCTGTCTGCACCTCATCTCATCTCACACTGTTCTTCCTCGTGTGTGCACTGCAGACGCTAACACTACTGCGAGACCCCTCTCCCCCCTCACTGTTGGGCGTTTGACAACTGCCTGCCTGTGTGACTGAACCTGCATGCGCCTCTCTGAAGATTTTCAGGCACGCACAACTACAAGAAAGGGTATGCTCAGATAGCAATGGGCTTGGCTCTCTGCCCTGTCTCTGCCTTATCTCATTATCCACTCTGGGAGTGGGTGGTTAGCTGGGGCAGGCAGGTCATTCTGCTGCTCCACTCCAGTGACACCAGTCAACACTAGTAGTCCTTCTTGTATATCCAAAGAAAAAAAAATGTCAGTCCCATGCCAACATATATAAGCTGTAGGAAGAAAAATAGAAGCAAATTCGTTAAAAAACTGCAAAAATGTTTGGAGTGCGGAAATTTCGCTGGAACTCAAAGCGCGTTTCTTGGGGACTTGTGTGAGAAAATTCAAAACATGGTCACTTCCAAAAGAGCCTGCATGCGCCGCCGTTACATCTCCCTTTCCTGCTTCCCATTCTCCAGGATGGCGTCAAGGATATGCTTATGATACCACGATGGTGAGATGCTATGTATGCAAATGCAGAGGATCGATCCCAATAATTCAGATGTGGGGGTCCAAGAGATCACGGGGATCTACCAATGGAGACGTGCAAATTGGTAGCCACTCGCCCCCTTCTTTGTCTCAGTTTACCACAGCAAATGGTTCCAAAAGTAGTGAGTGAGGAGGACGGCAGGCAAATGGATCAAATCCATTTCAATGCTAACCAGAATTTCAACCAGCCTAGAATATGCCCACTATCTTTTCATGTATGCCACGGTATATATGCTTCACTGTAGATTTTTTTTAAATCATGCTTTAGATAGAGTATACCAACAAGGAGTCATGCATATAGCTGACAAAAAAAATGTTTCAGGAATACACAACTTTGATGGCTCAAATTTCAAAGCAATACAATGGCCCTATTTGGTATATAACACTCCAGGGAAAAACGTTCCCTGATAGGTTATTACACAAATTAAGTAAAAACATTGTTCAACTTCTACGTTTTAGTACAAATGAGAGTTGTGGAGACAAGCTAAGTGTAACTAGAAAAAACTACAAAAAGGGTGTCATATGGTTTCTAGTTTCAACTTATTTTGGCCAAACCAGTGAAGCAAAGATGGTTGGATATAATTTATAAGTGTCGTTGATATGTTTATGTATAAACTCGGGCATTGAGTAAGTCCAAAATATCGTGTACCAGATCTTATCTTTGTAACACAATATCACTTCAATTCTATGACCATAATTTGTAGTTTTCCCCATATGGGTTCATAGATTATAAAAGAATTTCTGTCTTGAATAAACTGTGAAATTCATCTTCAAGTTTTTATGAGATAGTCCACATAAATACAACAAGGCATGTTAAGAGCCCAATCGAATGTTCAAATTAAGCCCAAACTTATGTGATGAACTATGCCGTAAATTCCTTCATAGCCTGTAAATACATTCCACCTACAATTCATTGTGCACAAGTACACATAGGTAATATTTTTTTGTTCTCATCACCAAACATAATGGAGAAGAGAGTAAGGAGCCTAAAGCATAGATTGCACAGCAAAATCAGCTACACTTAGGATGTGTTTCCATGATGGGATGGAGTGGCTCTATTCTTTTGGTTTTGTTTGGTTAAAGAGTAGTATAGGATGGACCGAAAACCAGAATGAAATATTCTTTTACAATTTAGGATGAGTTCGCTTCTAGAAAACACTCTGGCATGTTGGACCTTGTCGAACGGTGTTCATGTCATCTTACTCACGGGCAATGGAAGCAATTGCACCAGAGCGGTCAGACGCATGGCCTGGGACTAGGACAGAAGTTGCCACCGAGAATGAGATTGCAGCCAGATGGAGATGGTTGGGTAGCAAAGTTAGGGCTAAGTGTGCAGCAGTGGCTAAAAGTGAAGAGAAGGAAGGGAGGCTACTTGACCGACAGGTAGGCTCTACATTATAGTGGCTCACGGATATATCGTCCTATTTGTCCATGTCCTTTAATCAAAACAAGAAAATGGAACTATTTTGTCATTCCAACCAAACATAAACACAAGGAACCATTCTATCCCTAAAATGTGGAATGAAATCATCTCATCCGACTTCTAGATGGCTTTTCCATGGGAGACCTAAACCTTTCTATGAAAAATGCTTGGGTCTGCCCTTGAATACCAGGCTTCTCAAGAGAGTGAACATTCAGCCTTTGATTGATAAAGTGGCAGCTAGGTTACCAATCTAGAAGGCAAGATTGACAAGATTAGGAGGGTTTTCTCAGGAAAGGGGAAGTGAACATAAGTGGGGGATACTGCTTGGTATAATGGCCAAAGGTTGCTAGACCAAAATTACTTGGGTGGACTTAACATATTTTTTTTAAGGAAATGACTTAGCATATATTTTAGATCTGAAATGATTTGGAAGTGTTTTAAGATTAAAATGGCTTTGGTATGAGTGGGATGTAATCCACCCTCTGACAAAACGTACGGATCTATTTTTTGTGCCTTGACGGTAGAGATGGTTGGACGAAGAGACAAAGTAAGCTTCTGGCATTCTGCATGGCTAGACTGCTGTGTTTCAATTGACATTGTGCCTAGCTTATACCCACCCGCATAGAGAAAGAATCAAAAGGATCACCTGTGCAAATCCTAGGATTAATCAAGGAAGAATTAGGGCCAATGGAGCATGCGAGTGGCGTCGAGAAGTTTGATAACAAAGAGATTTTGGTGAAAAGTACCCTCCAACAACCTCTTTAATTAGATCTTTAAATAGATACATACTTTATTCTAAATTTATCACTAGTCAAAGATAAAGAACGAGCACAAAATATAAACAGCCGTTTAAAGTATATAGAATAGAAAATAATTTTTACTTAAATGGTTCTTCAAATGATGATTTAATAAGTAAATTTTGGAAAGACTCAGAGATATTTAGGGGACCAACTCTCGAAGCACTATAGTCCTGCAATAATTGTCTTACTATTTTCCTCAAAAAATATATTGTTATTTTGGAAAGTGGGCGACGGTCAGGACAGTGGTTCGTGTGTCCTCCACGGCACAGCACTTTTACTGTGTGATAACGTGTGTGGCCCCAGCGTTTTGTGTACGAGCCTCGTGACTTGTCTGGTGCGCACGTGGCATCTCCACAGCCACTACCTTGGTCTCAAACGTGAAGTACAATGGCGAGCGTTGGCATCTTCATCTCATCGCATCTCACTGCAAGGGTAGGACCACACAAGGAAAATGACAGGCGAATTTGGTTTTCATTTCTGGTGACCACCAACCTGGTTCTCTACTTCTCTGTCTGAAGCATGACCTTTCTTGCTATGTTTATTTACATGCATGGTCATAAATAACTCCGTCCTTTCAGGTTATTAACCTTGTAATAATGTCTTTATTCTGAAATGGGTCTGCAGTTTTGGAGCAGCTCGGCTTTATTTTCCTTAATAAAAGAAACATCATAAACAAGCTGTTCTGTCCATCATTGCTTGAAGTATTGACATTTTTTCTAGCTGCATATCGTTTTTCTATTTGCCTAGTCATCTTCATCATAATGAAGCTGTGGGCTGGAACATGGGATCGATTGATTTGATGTCACTCTCAAATTAGTTGAACCATGCTTAAGTGCTTCGCCATCTACCAGTTTTGTGGAAACCGCTGCATCATCGGTGACTAGGATACTTGGAGAAACCAAATTGATGACTCATGGTACTATGTAGGGCAGAATACTACTGTGCACATTGATTGGTTACTTAATCTTCCAACTCCTTACTTGATGTGAAGATACAGATATTCTTTTTGTGCATTTTGGTATCTCTATTTGGTTTTCACTATGACGAAGCCATGAATTGAGATTATCAAGATTTTAAGTTCCATCTTTTTTTATAAATACACCATGTTGAGTACTCCTCCATATTCATAAAACTTGACGTTTTGGACAAGGTTTGGGTCAAACATTAGGAACTTAAACTATCAATAACTTTTAAAATATTTAGTTTGAAAAGTTGAAACTTATATGTATAGATTCACCTTGAAACCCACTTTTATAAAAGTAATTTTATTTTTTAATTTTTCTTATATATTTAATAAAAAACAATAGATAAAGTTAGGTTTTGGAGACTATGTCCTTGTCCAAAACGTCAAGTTTTTATGAGTATGGAGTAGTATTTTTTAAGAATCTCTTACATATGGAATAACATTAAAAAAACTTGGAATAAAAATCCAGGCGCAATTTTATTTGGGCACAGAGAAAAAGAAGTTCCAGTAAGCCTAGAGAAGCTTTAGATACCTTTTTGGCCACCCATCATATACTCTGTCTTCTTTTCTTCCCTATAAATTTGTCAACCTCTCCATATCACATAGAGAGAGAGAGGGAGACAGCAGAGAGAAAAGAGAGCGAGCGAGCGAGAGAGAGAGAGAGATGCTGTAACCCAAGAACTGCTCTTATGCATGAAGCAGCCATAAGCATTGCTATTAGGTGCTGATTCCCCTCTGTTCTTTGTTTTTTATTTCCCCCTCTTGCTCTTCTTCTTCGATGATTGGCTGGGAACTACATCTTTGGATTTCTTTTTTTTTTTTCCTCCATTTCTTTCTTTTGTTGGCCTTACTATGGTCATGTGGATGATTCTTTATCTATTTTATTATGTGTGAGATGGCAAGCATTTATTTGTTCTTTTGGGACACTGGATTAGCTGTTTTGTTTTTTTTAATCCCCTGCCTTATCCTGAGCTCAGTCTACTCATATTGCATCAGACCAACAATGGCAAGCAGTTTCCATGAATATGGCTGTTCATGAAAATCCTTAGTAGTAGGTTTAATCAATCTCTTCAAACTACCGAAATTTCGTAAAAGTTGGCTTGGTCCTTGAAAACAGCCTGTTGCCTGACCTGGTGGGATTATGACTAGCTCTTTTTTCTGCCGTTCTGTTAATCAACCTGAGACACCCGACTTGAGGAGGAATTGTAACCTGAACCCTGAAAGATTTGATTCAGATGTAAATTCAGAGAATTGATTTTTCCGTTTCCCGAGGAATCCTCAAGTCGATTGTTGCTAGTGAAGCACTCGTTTGCATTCTTTCCAAGATTTGTGGATTTCAATGCAACTGAAGCCTCTCTCGCTCTTTTTCACCAGCATCTCCTGCACTTTTTCCAGGGTTTCATGCAGGGCAAAGCAGCTGGTTTCTGCCGCCTGAACGCCGCCGGAATCTGCGAGGCCTTCCCGAGCAGCGTCATCGGATAAGGCAGTCGGCACGGCAATGCCGGTTCCCCTTGCTCCGTATCCGACTCCTCCGGTGCCATTCACGCCGCCCAGTGGTAAAATCCTTTTGCCCTCAGATGTTCACAGGGTAGTTTTGGATGTAAGGAGTGTTATTAGGTGCCAAGAAATGTTGGGCTGTATGAAAACTAAATGATTTTTTTTTTTTTTTTATCTAGGCGTGTTACTGATACAGTTCATGTGCTGCTTAATTTTGGCTAGTACCTGCAGTTTTCTGGTTCAGAACTTGCAGCAGTTCCTTCTGCTTTGTGAAACTTTTTGGTTCATGTCTTTATGTAATAAATTGTGCAAAAACTGTGGGATTGGACTGTGGAGCTTTGTCTGCTGACTTTTATGTTGCAATGCATGAAACAGAGTCATTTGTCTTTTTGAAACAGAGGTTCGATTATTGTGCAACTGAAAATTCTTACACGAAGTCTCATTTGTCCCTCCTGTAATTTTCAGGGTCCCAAAGCCAACTTGTCTGCACTGGATGCCGGAACCTCCTCATGTATCCAGCTGGTGCGACGTCGGTCTGCTGTGCAGTTTGCAGCACCGTCACCGCCGTGCCGGCTCCAGGTACTCATGCACATGAATTACCTTCATTTTGGTTTGAAGAATTTATGAGTAAGTAACACGGAATCTGAACATTGAGCCACATTTGTGAGTGCAAAACTAGTGTAATACTGTCCATTTCGTCTTTCTGTTCTTTTTAATCAACTCAGAAGTAGCATTTGCTGTATCCATAAAGTTTTGCATCTTGCAAACTATATATAGACATAGGAGATGACAGTTTTTATTCATAAAGGGATCTAATTGTAGGTTTCATTACAGTTCAGGGAGATCAAAGGGGACAAGTTTGTTTGCCCTCTGAAGCGTTGCAATTCTGGTGCAGTAGTAGTATTGGTTGTTGGCCTGAAATGTGATTTTTGTGCAGGAACTGAGATGGCACAGTTAGTTTGCGGAGGATGCCACACTCTCCTGATGTACATACGTGGTGCGACTAGTGTACAATGTTCTTGCTGCCACACTGTTAACCTGGCTATGGAAGGTAGACCTATGAAGCTTCAATATTATTTTTCCGTCTCGGTTGGAAGAAGTATATTCTGTGGCTTTGATTCCTGTTAAAAAAAATCCTATTTCTATATATTGTGTGATTTGGAAACTCTAGCAATCTGCCAATAGCATTTTAACATCATAGACTTAGTATATCTTGAAGTCATAATCACTGAAATTGGCTATTATTCAGAAAGATGAAAAAGTTTGACAGGGATATCCTAGAATCACTGGAGTTGAATGAATATCTCATAGAGCTACTTTAGTGTGCCAAGCATTTACTGAAAAGTCTCACATGAGTTTTAGTCCCATGACCCATTCATCAAGCTGTCAACTTTGTCGAAAGTACAAACATCACGTTCAGAAAAATAAGTGCTCAATTCATTCTGAACATTTCCGGTGACAGAATGGTTTTCTTGTTTTCCATCGCAGCAAATCAAGTTGCCCATGTAAACTGTGGGAACTGCCGTATGCTGCTCATGTACCAGTATGGAGCTAGGTCTGTGAAATGCGCAGTCTGCAATTTTGTGACATCAGTTGGGGTAAGTATTCATCCATTAGAGAGCACTTAGCAACAATGTTGTAGAAAGACTAACATCATTTCACTGTTATTCTTTCTGTAAACCGACTTGTATTTCTCATGAGAGCTGAAAATTAACCCCTGATTTCCACTCTCTTCAGGCCTCATCTGGTGCAGAGCAGAAGCCCAGCAGCTGATAGTGTCCCTGAAAATACTGAGATCACCTATGACGGCAGCTTCTTTGTTTCAAAAAAAAAAAAAAAAATATGAAGGCAGCTTCTGAAAAGGATGCTTTGAGTGCACATGTATAGAGTTCTTCCCTGAAGCAATTCTTTTTTCTTTTGTTCCTTCTCATCTCCATTCTCCGCACCCACTTCTGGTCTCCTTCGATGGATCTTGTGAACCCGCGGAATAAATGAGAGTTTTGGAAATAACTAGGGCTCAACCTCGTCGACTTGTCTGTAAAATCAAATGAGACATATATAAACCTACTATGGTGTTTTGTTTGTTTCTGAATTTCTGAATGTTTTTCTGACTGCCCCTTGATCTAAACCTTCGTGTTCCCCTTTTTTCCAAAATGCATTCACCATGGCCTCTCTTGAGTTTAACTGAAGAAACTGGTGCATCAGCTGATTGGTAGTACAAGTAGGGATGCAGGTGGGGTTCGTGCGCTAGCCTGTTTGCATCTTTGAGTACAAGTGAATTGCCTGTCTTTTTTTCCCATCAGCTGAGACTTTTCTAGACAGGAACAACTAATCTGTGCATAGTAGCTCAATAAACTGACCCTAAGCCCCTGGGAACATCGACACCGATGTCAACATGGCATCCATCAAATTGTTGAGATCAGAGGGTGCATTGCACTCGCACCAGATGGTCAGGAACAGAAGCATTGTTGCTTGCAAGGACACAACACAGGCATGAATGCCTGATTGACTGCTGGGCTGGAGACCCTCTCTCAGATTCTAATCCGACTGTGATTTGCAGAATAAATGATGCCATGTGGCTTCCTGCAGATCTCGACGGACAATGACTATTCAGTGTAGGATCATCTATTCAGTTATTGCTATATGCACGGACTGTCACAGTTCAGAGAAAATAATGCAACAGTTCAGAAGGCAAACACAACATAGCTGGACAGGTTGTATTCGGTCGAGTCAGCAGTGCAGTAGCTGCAGTTGAGGAGCTGACAGCACAACGCCTAGAATTCCAGAACCTAATAATCTCTAAATCTTTGCAGCGTTGTACTATCATCTTTCAGCACCAACACTTTCCAGCTATCGGACAGCAGACAATATGGAATGCTGATCAAGATGCTAATAGTTCATAGACAGATCTTGATAAAGTTTCAAAAAAGATCTTGATCTGTAAGATGACTAGTAGTTTTTGTGGATCTTTGATAGGGGAACATATCACTTGTTTGGTGCAGAGGAACAGATGCCTTTTTCAATACGAATATGCTCAGTCATAATAATGCACGACATGAAAGCTCAACAGCTTCATATGTCCGTATAGACATCTCTGACAATAGAAAGTTTGGCGTAACAAACATGTCTGGTTCGCACATCGTGCATGTAGTGACCATCACTTAACAGAAGTAGTTTTATGCACATTGGAACATTATCTAAAAAACACAAACAAGGTTCAGTACTTATTAGAAAAACTTTAAAAAGGTGTGGCACCTGCACCTGTGCATTGGTGTGCTGGGTTTGGACTATGTAAACCAAAAAACAGATACAGGCGAATGCGAATCTCCCCATATGCTACACAACTAGGCACATATTCTCTGCAATTCTGATTTAACTGCACGGTTGGATATATATAAAACTTGAACCACTACTGACTGATATCAATCAAGCCTCAGAGAATTGTGCATCGGCTTCTTTGTTCTGCAGGAGATATCGTGGCCTGTTGAAACCTGTTTGGATCAAAGCTATCCACCCCGTACTGCCACAACAGATGTTCACATAAGCAAAAGAAATAGACGAACCACCCCATAGAAACTACAAGTGCTCAAGAGGGCCTCGTACCTTTTCTCTCATTCTTTGGCTCCATGCGTCATTCCGGATTGGGCGGTAGTCGAGATTGGGCACCCTAGGATCAGCAGCAGCAGCTTGCTGGTTCACCAATGGCTGTCGTATTCCAGACCTTGCACCGATGTACTCATCGTCACTGTCATAATCAGCTTGACTGCCCGACTGTACTATGATAGCTACAGTGAACAACAATGCCTGCATAAAGAACAACAAAGTTTGCTGCTATTACATCTAGCTGGTTAAACATTGCATGCTGTGATATTTCAGCTCTATGAAAGAAAAAGGGCGAGACATAGCTTGATGGGAACACAAACAAACAATTTAACCGTTAAACAAATAGGTGCAGTTAAGGTTAGAAATTTTTCATGACCGATAATATATTTTCTCACAGAAGCTCAAATGTGTGCAAATTTCTTTCAGTGTCACCAGAAACCTCAACTTTCAAATCATGTTCTAATCAGGTCAGTTCCAGTTGTCTAACATTACTACTACCTAACATATGTTTGATTTGAGGCATGACAGAGCGTGTTCGGTACGCTGGTGCTGGCTGCTAGCTGCTAGCTGCTGGTTCGATAGGGCAGCTGCAGTTGGCGGTTGCTTGGCTGCTGGCTGCTGGTTTCCAGCCAAAAAAGAGCGCTGCCGAATGGATTGACAGTTACCATGTCCATACTAAAAACCACTCCAATTGTACAAGCCTAGTGATGAAAAAAATTGTAAAAGTAACCCAAAAGAGACATTTTCAAAAATCTATGTGCAAAGTTGGAAAGCATGGAATTTACTTTATATTTCCCGAGCAATCTAACCTAGTAACCTACAACAAAAACTAAGCAAGCAGGAATGGAATAAGAGACGCAGGGTAAAGAGGATATGAGATATTTATAGGGACCATCTTGTTAACTTCGCACAATAAACATACCACCAGGATATATTTTGATAAACTTCTTAAGATTGATTTACCTGAAAAAGCTCTAAACTTAGATAAAGAAACAAGATACTTTGCTGTAAATCCCCAACCATTTTTCTCACAAGTTGCTTCACTTTATATTATCCTACTGCTAACATTATAGTTTCCCGTGATAAAAAAAAATTTTGAGCATCCCCTATGTTCATACGTAAAACAAACTTGATACAAAGGAAAATTGCTTGATCTCCTGAATGCCTGTATCAAATTACATCCAACATTCCAAGGGCTTTGCTATTTCTTTCTTACCTCAAATACAACAGCTCCAAGTGCAACCCATTTTACAATCTTCCAATTCTCTTTCAAAAAGCTGTACATCATGTCAAAGTTTCCAGTTTTGTCAACTGGTATGACCTGCAATGCGAAACTAAATTCAATAAGGAAAAAAAAAAAAACACGCACAACAGACTAGAGACAGGATCTACAGAGTACACACCTCTTTCCAACTATGGTTGAAGAAAATGAAGCCTCCTGCAGCAAGCTCGACCAGTATGAACAAAATAATGAGGAATGAGTACTATTCCAGATGTCAAGGAAAGCATGGTATGTGACCACAGACAAGTTGTTGCTAATGGCCTAACGGGAGACCTATACCAAAATTAGCATATAGGGAACAGCAAAGCATTACAAATACACATGAAACCTTCAGTTACTTATAATCAAACCTTTGAACATAAGGTGCATCTTGTGTGTCATGTCAGTCAAACATAGAACAATGATGTTCCCTGATAATATGAATTCATATCGATGATTAGTATGATTGATTCCTTTGCTCCACTAAGCACAACTACTTGATATTGACAAGACAGTAACAGAAACCAAATTTGATATGAGCACATCACATGATATTAGGTTCATAAATATGATTCTAGAATTAATGAGGATACAATAGACAAGCAGCATCCATTTCTAGCTCCAGCACAACCAAAGATCGATGTGATGAAGAGCATAGCACCGACACCAATGAACGCAAAAAATAAACCTGCAGAAGATTTAAAACAAAGTATGAAAAAAGAGATGTAAAACATACACAAAGCAAAACATCCTAACAACGGCGCAACTTCATAAATGATCAGTGCAATTACATAGCGCTTCAATTTGTAATGCAGAGAGATAGACCATTTATTGTAAATGGGTGTGTGTATGTGTGTGGCTGTATGGGGTTTCTAAACCCAATCCTTTTTTCTTCTTAATATAATGATACGCAGCTCTCCTGCGTGTTCGAGAAAAAAAAAATACATAATCCTTTCTGTAGTAATCCTATTAAGATTGGGGTGTTCCTATGAGAAGCAAAATTAAAGATTTCGATGTATATCAACTCTATAAAGTTGAAAAAATATAAAAATATCATTTCCAGAAGTAAAGGAATTAAAGCTGCAATTGCTCGGGACATCAAATCAATTATCAAACACCAGAATACTTCTCCTTCTGAGGATAATATTCTTCTTCCTCCCAAGTCTATCTCTGTATCCGATTCCCCTTCCTTCTCTGCTACGACCTCCCTTTCCCTGAGGTCGTGTACTCTAATTTGCACTGAATCAAGTTATCTGTTAGTCAATCGAGTTGGGTTGCTAACATAATCCTTTCTGTAGTAATCCTATTAAGATTGGGGTGTTCCTATGAGAAGCAAAATTAAAGATTTCAATGTATATCAACTCTACAAAGTTGAAAAAATATAAAAATATCATTTCCAGAAGTTAAAATGATACAGTATATAAATTTCAGGTAGTTGTTTTTTACGTGATATCAATTTCAGACAGTTATAAAAGAGTACAAATTGGGGAAAATATCCATGATGGCAGAAATTCCCAATATAGTAAAGTAGCTAAGGATACCACCTGGAAATGCCCAAAAGGAAAGGAAGATCTGTACTTGGGCTATACAGTACCCGAATACTGTCCCATTTTGTAAGATTCTTGCCACGACTACATGCGATTGAGTCATTATTATTAAGTTGCAAGATCCACATTTGTCTATACATAACATGCAGAGCGTCCTTAAGCATCCAATGATCTAACGACACACTGCTGGTAGTGTCCGCTTCGTCTCCTAAATGAGAAACAAATCGCAGATGCCACATCAATCAACACATGAAAGATAACAGAGGAGATTAGTCGTCACGCACGCACCAGGCACTGGAGAGCCTCTGCGCGGTCCCATCCGACAGGTACGCATCACCAACAAGGAAGAGCAGCGGCCTCCCGAGCCGCACGAGCTCGTCGCCGGGCGGCAGCGCCACTGGCGAGGGCGGCAGCGAGGGCGAGGGCGGCGGGAGCGGCGCGACCTGCAGCCACATCACGAGCAGGTAGGCGCCGTAGCCCACCATGGCCAGCCCGACCGCCATGACGACGAGGTTGAGGAGCTTGAGGACGCACTCGAAGAAGCCCCGGCACGCCATGGCCGGCGCGCGCTCCTCCTCCGATCCTTCCGCGCGCAAGGGACAGTCAGGTACCACGCCTCACGCCGGAATCTCGATGACCCGGCGGCCCCGGCGCATCAACGATGGCGGCGGATGAGGCGGGGAGGAAGCGGCTTTGGACGATCCAGTCGTCTGCCGAAGCCGGCGTTCCAGGAGACCTCGAGCAGCGCGGAGGGATCGCGGCGAGGCAAAGGCAGGGTGGGCTCCGTGGGGATGTTGGGAGGTTTCGGCGGATTGGGGGGAACTCGTCGGGTTCTTCTTGGGCGGTCGGAGGGAGAAGATGCAATTGCGTTGGGAGTGGGTGACTACGTGGCGTGCGTTTTTTATTCTCCTCGTAAGCCGCAATGAGTTAATTAATGGGAGTTACTGTAACAGTAATAAATTACTTTTTATATAAACCAAATATACTTTGGTTGAAATGAAAAGAGGACTCTGAAACCTCTCGGTGTATAATTAACTGATTGTCGCATCGAATAACTCTAAAACTTCCTGCTCTCTGTGTCCCTAAGAGATATAATGTTGTAGGTCTCATCGAAATTAAATTATCTTATATATAAAGTTATAAAGATAAGAGCTCTAAAAATAACATCAACAGATGACTCCTGGTAGATATACTATAAAAATATATCTCCTGGTTAATCTGATATTTATTTTGTACCAAATTATAAAATATTTTAATTTTTTTTAGATATATTGTTTTTACTAAATAAGTATTTAGATATATATTATATCTAGATATATAAAAAACAATATATCTTAAAATACAAAAAGCATCCTGATATTGACCTAGCAACATTTTAAAATTGCATATATCTTTTAAGACTGGGGGAGTAGATATCAATACTTTGGTCTTTGGATAACTTTTCATGCAGTTCTACTTGGAGAACTTTTCATGTAGTTCTACGTCGCATCATTACTGTAACAATTTCAAGTAGGCCAGGGCATATCATCATTCCATCAAATTGCTAGTAGTACTATCCAATAAATCAATTAAAACTATACATATCCTTTTGGAACGTATGAATTTACAGGAATCATAAAGAAATTTTATAGCAATTAGTTTATCTTTATAGAAACATACTCCCTTCATATAGAAAAAAGAATATTATTTTGGATAATGACACAGTCTCTAAAGTATAACTTTAACTTCATATTATTATAAAGAAGATACTTATTACAAAGTGATATATTTATTTTTTTATGAAAATATTTTTTAAGATAAATTTATTCATATGATTTTTATATTTCTAAACTTAACAATGTAAAAGTTGTTTATAATTTATATTCCCAATGTTTTATTAAAACCTTATCTAAAATGACATTCTTTTTTCTGTATAGAGGGAGTATAAACAAAAAAAATTACTATGTTATTGGACACGCTCGGGTATTAAAAAAAATCAGAGCTCTTTGACACGCTCCCCGTCCACGCCTCCACCGTCGGTGTCGTGACACGAACACGAGTACACGAAATAGGATAGCTGATGACGTGAGGCGAGCCGCCGGCCCACCGCCCAAAGCATCTCGTTGTCTAGCGATTTCGAATCACGCGTGGGCTAAGCATCTGCCACTAGAAACGACACTATCAAGTGTAACACAGCGTGCAAACTTCTGCCTATCCACTTTGGAAGCATGCAGCTGAAAACGAAACGGATTGTCCATGCCAATGTCCCTGTCACCACTGTTTTTGGAATCTTCTCGTCGGCTTCGAATCGCTGCTGCCTGCTGTGCTGGGGGATGAGATGGCAAGGGCGGCTCTAGAAAAAGGTTGGCCTTCTGCGTCATGCCATTATGGTCCTAGTGTATCCAGTTTCAGTCAGTGTGCAGACCATAGAAAAACGCTGCTTGGTTTCTTATTGTCAGACCGGGAATGACAACATGCTTAATTTGCAATGACAACATGCTTACTTTGCAGCGGAAACATGCTTAATTTGCAGCGGAAACACGCTTCATTTGAAACAAGAATACTTAACCGAGTAGTAGTAATACCAAATATGAATTTGCAAATGAAAACATGCTTAATTTGCAACAAAACCAGCATCTTCTTCCTTTCTCATGTTATGTGTGATGTGTCCAGTAGTAAGTTAAGTTTCTTCTGTATCAAGGGATCCCCTAGTTCAATAGGAAAATTACATGATATGCTCTGTAGTTTCGGCCTCTCCGTTACCCATCTGGCGTCTCCATGGTTCAGTGGAGCTAGCCATGTGACTTCTTCCACGCTAGCCAAACCAACAACGCATGTCGTTCAGTCCGACACCTGAAATATAATTGACAAGTATCACGGGATAAGTTCACTATGTAATGAACCAATGATCATGATGGATTGAATTCATGATACAGAACATTTATGATACAGAATACAAGTTACACAAGCTACTTTCCATTCAGAATCTGTTGTGCACTCCCTCTGTCCCAAAATAGTTGACAATCTGGACAAACTATTTTGGGACAGAGGGAATACAGTATAGTGCATATATTGAACATTGAATCATCAAAAGAAATTCTGTACATTGGCAAGGCAAAGCTACTTTCCTTTTATAAAACAATGGTTCAACAATGAAAAAAGTCTATATCACCCCCTCACCTATTGCACCTGGTCTACTTCACCCCCTAACCTTTCAAACGGTCTAAATAACCCCCACCTTTCCCAAACCGGTCAAATAACCCCCTAGGCGGTTTTTTGGACAGTGGTTTTGCTACAGTGATAGCGGTTTTTGTCTTTTTCTTTTTTTATTTATTTTAGCTGAATCTTTCAAAAATCATAGTAAATCATAGAAAAATCATAAAATGAAAAATCTAAGTTTGTTGGACTCCACATTAGTAGATGTATACAGTAAACATATAATATAATATGGTTTAGTACAAAATTTTTGCTATTCTTTTTCTTTTTTATTTATTTTGACCGAATATTTCAAAATTATAATAAATCATAAAATAGAAAATCAATTTTTCTTATACTCCAAATTAGTAGATCTACACAATGGAAATATAATATAGTAGGCTTTAGTTCAACAAAATAATTATAGAAACTACAATTATGAATTACTTTAATTAATTATAGAAAAGCACAAATTTAAAGGCATAACAAGAACTTTGTACTAAAGCATACCATATTATATTTCCACTGTATAGATCTACTAATCTGAGTCTAAGAAAATTGGATTTTCTATTTTATGATTTTTCTATGATTTATTATGATTTTTGAAATATTTAGTCAAAATAAATAAAAAAAAAAAAAAGACTAGCAAAAATTTTATACTAAACCATACTATATTATATGTTCATTTTGTAGATCTACTCATGTGGAGTCCAACAAAATTAGATTTTTCATTTTATGATTTTTCTATGATTTACTATGATTTTTAAAAGATTCAGCTGAAATAAATAAAAAAAGATAAAGATAAAACTGTTAGCCCTGTAGCAAAACCATTGTCCAAAACCGCCTAGGGGGTTATTTGACCGGTTTGGAAAAGGTTAGAGGGTTATTCAGACCGTTTGAAAGGTTAGGGGTAAAGTAGACCAGGTGCAATATGTGAGGGAGTTATGTAGACTTTTTCCTTCAACAATCTTGTTTAATCTTTTTAATTTCTCTTTTTTTTTCCTCCTCTTTTTTATTTCCTGAACTTCTCTGTCCTTCCTTGAACTGCACTTTTTTTAATTAATAAAAATTCTCTGTAGGGTGCAAACCCCTCCAGTTTCCCTCAAAAAAGTTCTGGTATACTTCTCAATTTTCCTTGCCAATGTACAGAATTTCATGTTCAAGGTCCAAGTAGGGAAAAATTTCCACAAATGGTAAGAGTTACGAGTACCATTTATTGTTTTTTTTCCCTCCGTTCCAAATTATAGTTTGTTTGACTTTTTTGACCCAAAGTTTGAGCGCTCATCTATTCAAAAAAATTTATGCAAACATAGTCAAATTTAAGTCATTCTTGAAGACCTTTTATTAGTAAAGCAAATCATAACAAAATATATCATATTTGATACAATTTTTTTGATAAGACGAGTGATCAAACTTGAGGTCAGAAAAGTCAAACGAACTATAATTTGGAATGGAGTTAGTAACATAGTTTCAATCACAAGTTGAAATTGCAGAAGTTGCTATAACAAGTCCAAATATATCTTGGAGCAATACTTTCCATGGTTTTTTTTTTTTTTTTTGGCATTATCATTTGTCAGCTCAAAGCTGATTGCAAACTCAAGAGGAAAGAAATTGGCAGTTTGCAATTTGTGCAGCACATTAGCAGTTCACATCGGTAGCTCTTTTCTCCTTTATTATTTTTGGACACATTATCAGTTCACATCGATAGCCTTTTCTCCTTTATAGTTCTTGTTCTTACATGATTTAATGATATTTATTTATTTTCCTTTACCAACATGTGAATGCTTGGAATAGAAAGTGTGGACCACACTGTTCTGCAAATCCTTTCTATTGCTGACCCAGACTACAATGAGCTACACGAGTCATAGAAAGATACACCTTTCACCTGTAAATACAAGAGCGACAGAGTAATCTTACTACACAAGCCTACTTATAGTAATGTTTGAAAATGTGGACCAAAAAAATGATGGCGATACAACAAATTCACCAAACACTAATTCTGCACCATATTTAACTAGCCTGTTGGTTTCAGCAAGTAGCCAACGTGGTAGATATGCTATTTCTTCATACATAGGTTCCAATCGCGAAGGACTTTTTGTGGGGGCAATATATCATGAGCAGGAACCGATATTGGAACAAAGCCAAATGCAGGTATATACTGTATTGATTAACTATCTTGAGATAAACCTGGTTAACTATCTTAGGTTCTTGGTAAGGTTAACGAGTGTCATACTCTCAGATCAGCTAAATGCAAACCGAGCATCATTATGGGTATGGAACACCAATCTAAAATATTTTTAGAATGTCCAGTAGATCTTAAATCTTTTAAGCCAAGAGCCCAAGATAATATCTCATCTCAATAAATTGTATTCATATTATTTCAATAGATAGCTATCCATCTGAAATCACACCATGTCAACTTCAAAAATGAATGGCGGGCGCTCCTAGAATACACTATGCTGTAACAGATTCAAATTCTTAAAAATTGAAAAATAAACCTTTGACAGATAACACAGAGCATCATTCTGAGGCTTCAGAGACACCTAAGGGTGAACTGTTAAATTTCACCTAAGTTCC
>JADLZL010002107.1:0-60337 GCA_015844335.1 Chrysopogon serrulatus | reverse complement strand
GCTACTAAAACGAGTTTGGCGAGAGTGTACTTTAAGGCATCTTTGATTTGATACATACGGGAGCTAAAGATTAGCTAGCTAATAAATAGCTAAATCTTTCCCAGTTGCATCCGAATAGAAGCAAACTTCAAGAGACTCTCTATACTTTCTAGAAATAGACATTTGAGTGAGAAAATATCCTCCAATAGCTTATATACTTGGTTATTTTATTCAAATATAGCTATCTTCTATTTTGGATTTCTTGCTACCTAAAAAATGAAAAACGAGAATGGCTCCAAACAAGATAAAATTTGTTAGAGAATACAAAAATATAGAAAGCGATTTTTATGTGAATGGCTCTCCATATGATAATTTAGAGTCAGTTTTTTTTTTAGAAAAAAGAGTGTCAGAGATGCTAAGTTTTTAGCCAGGTCTTCAACTAGCTGTAAGCCAATTAGTTACCCAATCTTAGCTAACTTAAGGTAATTTTTAGCCCAACTATCAACTAGTCGTAATTGTCCAAACAAATCATCGGCACTAGTTTTATACAGGGTGCAAGATGTCAAAATCACTATGTATAGTGTTCAGTGTTCTATACATGGAATTTGATTAAATATCTCACTTAGAGTGTTTCTGAGAGTTTTCAAAACTCACTCTCACTCTCGATTTTTTTTTGTAAGACTGTTTTTTCTCGTCTCTCAATCTTTCTGCACTTGTAAAAATCGAACCAATGGCATATAGAAATATATGTGCTCATAACAATCGAACAATCTAAAAGCGAAAGTACTTGGGAAAGAATAAAAAGTAAGGATAAGGTACTCAATGTAAGTGCAAGAGAGAAAGAAAACATAAAATTGGTTAGTACAATTTATAGGAGTAAAATTATCTTCTGCTACATTTTATAGGAGCGAGGTTTTTTAAAAATTGTTGGAGAGAAAACAAACAAAGGTGCTCTCAAGTTTTTAAGCTACTTAAAAACCCATTGGTGTATCAGTTGTTTTTTATTACTGGAGATGTTGTGACTTGTCTATCTATTGTACTGGCTACTAGGATATAATCTTGAGACATTCGCTATACCCGAAATCATTTCACTATTCTCCTGGGATAGATTTATTGTCGGTGTTTTGTCATAGCGCACCAGTGTTGAAGCCAAGCAGTAGGAAATTTATAGGCTAGTTTGGTAGGGTACATTCTAACAAAAAACTTATAGATTGTTTCTCCTCTATAAGTACGGTTTCGGTGCTCATCGGTCATAATTATTAGATTTTTTTTAAGCAGTGAAAGGTTTTTTTCGATGTTCATCGATCACAATTTATTAGTTACTAGGAATCCAAACTACTCAATCACTTCTATGGACGTACAAGTTAGAGTCGCATATCCATGTACGGTGCAATGTCCAATTTTTAAAATGGATTGGGATGCAAAGTTTTTGCATGGTCCGTCATTCTCTCTCATGAGTCCGTATTTTAAAATGGTGCAAAACCCTTTTCAAAATGAATTGGAACATCAAGTGTTTCTTTGGTCTGCCACTCATACATAGTATGGAGTTGGATCCTAAACTGAATTGGAATGTCGGTCCTCAAAACTTGCTGAGACCCCGAGGGCTCCAGGACGCCAGAGGGGTGACTGCGCCTCCCCCCGCCGCCGCCGCCGCCTGACCCCCGTTCCTCCTCGCCTCCGGCCTCCCCTGGTGGTGGAGAGGAGGAACGGGGTCCATCGCTTGAGTCGGCCTACTTGTTTTATTCGAGTCCGAGTCGAGTCCATCTAGGTCTAGGGGTTTGCTCGCCGATGTTCGGGCGGCGGAGTTAGGTTTTGCCGGAGGAGCGTGGCTCCTTTTGCGGCTTGCTTGTCCCGGCGACGCCGGGCGATGCGAAGCGGCGGCGGCCTTGATGGAATAATTTCTTCCAGCCTCTTCCGTTCTCCGATGGCGATCTACTCCGACGTCAACGGAGAGGCCGGGGAGACCTGCCCAGAGTCGAGGGCCGGCGCATCGTTGTCTTCTTCAGGTGATGATGTTGTTGACCCCCGCTAATCTCGAGGAAGATGTTCTTTGGTGAAAATCCGAGCTTTGCTCGGGTTGCCGGGCGATGGAATCGAAGGATGATGCGCGCGTGGGGTACGGGAGTTGGCCGATGTGCCCGGGAGGCGGTGTCGGCTGATTCGCCTAGAAGTAAGTCCTCCTTCCTGCGCCTCCCACCTTGTGGAGTTTGGCTCGTGCCCGACGACGATTGGGATGCGGCTTCGATGGCGGTGACGGATGGATCTCCTCAAGGCTTTGAGGAAGATGAATAGGAGTTTTGAACTTCTTTGTAATTTTCCTTTTCTTTGGAGTCCTGTCTGTAAAAGGGCCGGTGTAATGCACTAAGATGAATACATATTCCTTCTCAAAAAAAAAAAAAAAACTGAATTGAATGTCTATCAAATCTCATACGAGTTAGATCAATACACGTTCACGTATACATAGTTTGGTTCACAATCGAATTGAAACTCATCATGATATGATCATAATTGAATAAATCTTCAATTAAGTTGTAATCAAAATTGGTTACACCTTCACCACTTCTTCTTTTTTTTTTTTTAGAAAACCCTTCACCACTTCTGCGACGGGGGTTCGTGCACAATCACCCCTTGTGCAATGTGAATTTGAACTTAGTCATAGTCAAACTGGGCCTGAGTTACACTACCTTAAAAGCCCATTAACCCATCTGTTCTCCGTGGTCGGCCTGAAAACCCCAAACCGACTTCGGCTGTTCCTATATCGCGAACCAAATCAGGCAATCGTGCCCAATTCCACTTGCCCTCCCCACTTCGCCCCGCCCGGTCTCAAGCTCTCGGTAGAGGCGGCTCGCCGAGACGTCGATCCCCAACCCCGTCCCCAGCGTAGCAGGCCGCCACTAGGGCTAGGGTTCTGGCCATGGAGGACGACGAGTACGAGGAGGGATGGAGATGGGCTACGGCGGGCATCACCAGCACGGCGGCGGCCACGCCGGGTACGGCGCGGAGGAGGACGACGAGATGGGGTACGGCGGCGGGGGCGGGGACGGGGACGAGATGGACGAGGAGGCGGACGGGGACGGCGAGCAGCAGGAGGAGATCACGCAGGACGACGCCTGGGCCGTCATCTCCGCCTACTTCGAGGAGAAGGGCCTCGTGCGCCAGCAGCTCGACTCCTTCGACGAGTTCATCCAGAACACCATGCAGGAGATTGTCGACGAGTCCGCCGACATCGAGATCCGCCCCGAGTCGCAGCACAACCCCGGCCGCCAGGCCGAGTTTGCCGAGGTTGTTGCCCCACTCTGATCGACCGTTGCAAGTGTGGCTTGAATTGTTCACTATTTGCTGCTGTTAGATTGGGCGATTGAACTGGGGCGCTGGGGGGAGCTTGATATGACGTGGTGACTTTGGTAGCATACTAGCATAGGCCGTGCTCATCACTTTGCCACCCTCTTTCTCTGGGCACCTGCTCGATTAGATGTCCACTTAGGGTTTTGGAACTAGTGCGAAAACAGGTGCTCAATTTTGTGGCTCCAGGGTGAATTTTGCACCCTCACATTGGTGGTCAGAGGGTTGTGGAATTGTCTAGTTCTACTGTCTAGATTAGCTTCTGCTGAAGTTGCCTAGGTGTGATATATGGTAGGGAGCTTGTGTTTCACAAGGATAGCACAAGAAGATTCTAGAGTGAGTTTTGTACATTGATGAGGACATTTGTAGTGATTTCAGTTGGTACTAGTCATATATGGAGTTGACCTTATGATGAAAGGTAGCACACCTCATGTTTCATGGGTTTTAGACCACTTTTACTTCATTTACTTGAGGAGCTGCCTGGTGTAATTTGTAAATATTGGATAATGCCAGTAGAAGTGCTTGCAAAGGAAAAACAAAACTCACAGATTAGCATTGACAATTTCTGCGAAATCAATCATTGATGGCAAAGCACTCGTGATAAATAAATAAATAAGTCTCGAGAGCTTTCTGAATTATCTTGAAGTCATGTAAGACATGAATTGATTTATGGATGTTTTTCCACAGAAGTAATCACCAGTAAATACATAACATATTTATGCTTGTCTTGAAACTGAAGAGAACTAAACAATTTCCCTTTCCTTAGTAAGTATTCAAAATTATAAAGTGAACTTGTATTAAAATGTTCAAGCTCTATTACGATATCTTTTGATAGTGGCCACCTTCACTAATATGTGTTGGTCCGCAATGCAAATCCAAATTGCATAGGAAATCGAAAAGGAATCTTTTTTATCATTTCGGTCTGATGTTTGTGTCATTTTAATCCTTTGCAGTTTGCAATCGTAGCGCCATCCTAGTCTATATGTGAAAAATATCCATGAAGAAGAAACACATACCAAAGCCGGTAGCATGGCCAACACAATTTTATCAATATCCTTTTCCTTTGGTGTTCGCAGTCTTCCTGATTTGATGTTGTTTCAGTGGAACATGCATTATCTTATTATTCATCATTTTGCCATTGCCCTTGTGACTTAATAGTTCCCATTATATTCTTCATTAGACTCTACACAAGATCAGCTTTGGTCAAATCTATCTCAGCAAGCCAATGATGACTGAAGCCGATGGAGAGACAGCTACTTTATTTCCAAAATCTGCAAGGCTCAGAAACTTAACATACTCTGCACCACTGTATGTTGATGTGTCATACAGAGTAATGAAGAAAGGGCATGACTGTGAGGAAGTTACAGAGACTTCAGAGTATCCGAAAGTGTTTATTGGGAAGGTGCTGTACTTAACATATGAAGACAGTTTTCTCAATTGTACCGTTCTCTCCTCAACCCTCTATTATTATCTCTGCAGGTACCAATCATGTTGCGTTCTAGTTACTGCACACTGTATCAACAGTCTGAGAAGGATCTCACTGAACTTGGGGAGTGTCCTTATGACCAAGGTGGTTATTTCATTATCAATGGAAGCGAAAAGGTTCTCATTGCCCAGGAGAAGATGAGCACCAACCATGTCTATGTTTTTTAAGAAGAGGCAGCCTAACAAATATGCATATGTGGCTGAAGTTCGCTCCATGGCTGAGAACCAGAACAGACCAGCCAGCAGCATGTTTGTACGGATGCTTTCGCGAGCAGGAGCAAAAGGGGTTAGTGACTTATTAAAAAATAGTTCTCAATGAATATGCCTACTTCTGACATCTTGTACAAGTCAGAGAGTTTAGTACTACACTGAGGCAAGATGGCATTATACAATGTTGCATCTGTGATATGTTCCTTTTGTACTGCAGGGATCATCTGGTCAATATATCCGTGCTACGCTACCTTATATTCGTGCGGACATTCCCATTATCATTGTATTTCGAGCATTAGGATTTGTTGCCGACAAGGATATACTGGAGCATATATGTTATGACTTCTCTGATACACAAATGATGGAATTGCTACGCCCATCCCTGGAGGAAGCTTTTGTCATTCAAAATCAACAGGTACTTGTTGAGCTGCTCGATTTAGCGGAACCTGTTCTTTACTTCAACCAATGCTTGTTTGAGCATGCTGTTTTATTCAGTTGTTACTTGCCACATTTTGAACTGAGCTCTGGCTTATGTTTCTCCTAAAAAGCTCTAGTCTGACTGCTTATAGGTTGCTCTGGACTACATTGGAAAACGTGGCGCAACAGTTGGTGTCACTCGAGAAAAGAGAATTAAGTATGTCAAAAGCAAAGAGTTGACATTAGGTCACTAGGTTTGAGTTGTTGCACTCATTCTTACATCTATTTATATTTCAGATATGCAAAGGAAATACTTCAAAAGGAAATGTTGCCTCATGTTGGTGTTGGGGAATTCTGTGAAACTAAAAAGGCATACTATTTTGGGTATGTGCTCCTTGTCAAGCCTTATGGACTTGTGGTTGGCATCTGCAAATATTCAGTTCTGTTGAAAGTAGCGAGGTTGATTTAACCTTTGTTTTGCAGGTATATTATTCACCGTCTACTGATGTGCGCTCTTGGTCGAAGAGCTGAGGATGACCGAGATCATTATGGAAACAAAAGACTAGATCTTGCTGGTCCACTGCTTGGAGGGCTGTTTAGAATGGTTTGCCTAAATATACCAGAATACTAAATGCTGTAATCCCTTTGTCTGGATTAATTGCCTGATTTTGTTTTTCTCCTGCAACTATAGCTTTTCAGGAAGTTAACAAGGGACGTGAGATCTTATGTGCAAAAGGTTTGTTTCTGTCTCAACTGTGAAATTCTATTTTTCCTCGCCTATTCGATCCTTGTGGTTATTAACTCGTCCTTTTCCTTGATCTTAGTGTGTAGATAATGGAAAGGAAGTTAATTTGCAATTTGCTATCAAAGCAAAAACTATTACCAGTGGCTTGAAGTACTCCCTTGCTACTGGAAACTGGGGACAGGCTAATCAAGCTGGAACCAGAGCAGGGGTTTCTCAGGTGCCTAGTTTTTTCTCCGCTGCTCATTTTAAGGCACTACATCTGACTTAATTTAATGAAAAGTTTGCTGATATGTGCTCCGTAACCTTTCGTATAAAGGTGCTTAATCGCCTGACCTATGCTTCTACACTTTCACATCTCCGGAGGTTGAACTCTCCCATTGGGCGTGAAGGTGGATATCCCAGATTTTCTCTCATCTAATACTTTTCCATGAGTACTTGGTTTTAAAATTTTGTTCAAATCTTAACCATAGGGAAATTGGCAAAACCCCGCCAGTTGCATAATTCACATTGGGGAATGATGTGTCCTGCTGAAACACCAGAAGGACAAGTAAGTGCTTTGGTGTTCTAACTCATTTTTAAGTCATAGAATGTTGGTTATTCAGTTGCCTTATAATTCCAACTGCCCTGTGCTCAGGCTTGTGGCTTGGTGAAAAATCTTGCCTTGATGGTATATATCACCGTTGGTTCTGCTGCAAATCCAATTTTGGAATTTTTGGAGGAGTGGGGCACAGAAAATTTTGAGGTTTGTTTTCGTTTCCTTGTCAGTGTGTACATGCATTTTTATTTGGTTATTATATACCCTCCCAAACCTTATGATTTTGTTTTGGTATAAGTTATCACAATATTTTGATTTACTTCACTAATTTCTGCAGGAGATATCACCAGCCGTCATTCCCCAAGCTGCTAAAATTTTTGTCAATGGTTGTTGGGTTGGAATTCATAGGAACCCTGACCTGTTGGTTAAGACTCTTAGGCGTTTAAGAAGACAGGTTGGTTCCAGTACTTTCTAATTGCAGACAGAAAGAAAAATTAGATGAATCACAAAAAAAGACTGATTTTAAACAAAAGTTCTTTTAAAAACCCTGACACTGTTTATTATCCACTCACATATACAAGCTTGAATTTTATATATGATTGATTGAGGTAATTGTTTTTAACAATGGTGATAGATATGCAATTCAAACTTTTTTCATTTACAGTGTTAGCTTATACATAGGCAGGAAACCTTACATATTATTAAGGTTGCAGTTCAGTGGACTTAATCTCAAATTTGCTCGGCTTTTATTTTCAGATTGATGTCAACACTGAAGTTGGTGTGGTTCGTGATATCCGTCTTAAAGAACTTCGACTCTACACGGATTATGGGCGCTGCAGTCGTCCGTTGTTTATTGTTGAGGGCCAAAGGCTGCTTATCAAGAAGTCGCATATCCAAGCCTTGCAACAAAGGGTCTGACATTGATCAACATTTCTGGCTTCCCCTTCACTTTACACGTGCATAATTTTACTCAATAAGCTTCTTCTACCCTTTTGTTAACTTATTATCCAGGAGACTCCTGATGAAGGCTGGCATGAATTGGTCTCAAAAGGTTTTATAGAGTACATAGATACTGAAGAAGAGGAAACTACTATGATCTCCATGACCATAAATGTAAGTGAGATATGCATGTGTACCTGATTGAAGATATTCTGAGGCCCTTGTGTATGAAAGGGCTTTTTGTCTAACATATTATGGAGATTCTTATATGTGGAACTGCCCTGCATACTCCATTCTATGGAGTTCCAGCGTATAGCTTTGCCTGTTTCCTTCTGTATTCATCTTCACCTACTGGCACCAATGAAACAATTTCAGGACCTTCAAAATGCAAGGTACAACCCAGGGGATGCTTACTCTGAAACTTACACACACTGTGAGATTCACCCTTCATTGATACTTGGTGTTTGTGCGCCGATTATTCCTTTTCCTGATCACAACCAGGTGAACCATTCACTCTTGCAAGGTATCAGTTGTACAACCTTTCCCCCTCAGACAGCGTCTAATTCTTCCCATTGATAATGCAGTCACCTCGTAATACATATCAGTCTGCTATGGGAAAGCAAGCCATGGGAATTTATGTCACCAACTACCAGTTAAGGATGGTGAGTACACTATTTGTTTGATTTTCTTCACATGTTGATATATGTCTGACCTTATCTATCCACCATTGTTTTACAGGACACATTGGCCTATGTTCTATACTACCCACAAAAGCCTCTAGTTACTACCCGTGCTATGGAACATTTGCACTTCAGGCAGTTACCAGCTGGCATTGTGAGTGAGCATTTTGCCCTTAACTTCAGGGCATGTTTCCATTCTGTTGTATGCATTTGATTATCAACATTATTTTGTTGATTTGGTGTAGAATGCAATTGTTGCTATTGCTTGTTACTCTGGATATAATCAAGAAGATTCAGTTATTATGAATCAGTCTTCCATAGATCGTGGGTTCTTCAGATCACTATTTTTTCGCTCTTACAGGTATAGTGCAAATTGTAACTGAGCTTCCATGCAGTAGTCTAGTGCATAACTGCTTTCAGTCTGATGATGTAAACCTATATATGCAGAGATGAGGAAAAAGAAGATGGGCACACTTGTCAAAGAGGAATTTGGTCGTCCAAATAGGGAAAAATACTATGGTGTGTTTTCAAAACTGTATTACAGTTTTCTCTTTGCTCCTCACAAGGCTAATATTCTAATAACTTTTCCTTGTAGGGAATGCGCCATGGGTCATACGATAAACTTGACGATGATGGGCTTGCACCACCTGTGAGTATTGGACTACATTGCTGCAGGTTTATCTTTATCAGGGGTAATGCTGATTGCATATGTTCAATTTGTGTATCAGGGAACAAGGGT
Organism: Chrysopogon serrulatus; assembly: GCA_015844335.1. Lineage (NCBI taxonomy): Eukaryota > Viridiplantae > Streptophyta > Magnoliopsida > Poales > Poaceae > Chrysopogon > Chrysopogon serrulatus. The sequence continues at coordinate 51,266 of JADLZL010002107.1, read as the reverse complement.
CTCGGGCGAAGATGTCATTATTGGGAAGACATCTCCTATTCCACAGGATGATGCTCAAGGGCAAGCTTCTAGATACTCAAAGCGTGATCATAGTACTTCTCTGCGTCACAGTGAAAGTGGCATGGTAGATCAGGTTAGTATTTCTCAACCTTCCTATATCAGTAGGTGGTTTGTGATGGCCTTGGAACTTCACCAACAAGCTACTAAGGCTGCTGTATTCTGTACAGGTTCTGTTAACAACAAATGCGGATGGTCTAAGATTTGTCAAGGTTAGGATGCGATCTGTTCGCATACCACAAATTGGAGACAAGTTTAGCAGTAGGCATGGACAAAAAGGAACTGTTGGGATGACTTACACTCAGGAGGATATGCCGTGGACAATCGAAGGCATCACACCTGATATTATTGTGAATCCACATGCTATTCCATCTCGTATGACTATTGGGCAGCTGATTGAGTGTATTATGGGTAAAGTTGCAGCTCAGATGGGGAAGGAAGGCGATGCCACTCCATTCACTGATGTGACTGTAAGTATTCTTTTTGGAGACTTGTTATTGTTGACTCATGGGGCCTGTTCTGTGCAAAGCATGCTTTGAACAAACTGGATTTGCTATGTTAATTCTGTGATCTTGTTTATTTTGCCTTGATACCAGGTGGATAACATCAGCAAAGCTCTTCATAAATGTAATTATCAAATGCGTGGATTTGAGACTATGTACAATGGTCACACTGGAAGGAAACTGACTGCAATGATTTTCCTGGGTCCCACGTATTACCAGAGACTCAAGCACATGGTGGATGACAAGATACATTCAAGAGGACGTGGTCCTGTTCAGATACTTACCCGGCAACCAGCAGAGGGACGATCACGTGATGGTGGTCTCCGCTTTGGAGAAATGGAAAGGGATTGTATGATCGCACATGGAGCAGCTTTCTTCCTGAAGGAAAGGCTGTTTGATCAGAGCGACGCATACAGAGTCCATGTATGCGAAAATGTGGTCTCATCGCAATTGCTAACCTAAAGAAAAACTCGTTTGAATGTAGGGGATGCAAGAACAAGACGGACATTGTCCAGGTAAGTGCTGTTTGTGTTTCGATACAGCTGGTTTACCGTTTGTGGCATTTTTACTCTTAGCTGCTGGTTTAACTGTCGTGATAAAATGTTACCGTGTCTTCAGGTACACATACCCTATGCTTGTAAGCTTCTGTTCCAGGAGCTTATGGCGATGGCCATCGCTCCCAGAATGCTTACCCATGATATGAAGACAGGGAAGGATCAGAAGAAACGCTGAGCGATTATCACAGGACACATGAGATGCTTAACCGAATGTTTACCCGTTGCTATATTCCTGATTGACACGATGTGATCATTATAGTTCCCAGTTGACTGTTGAGGAACTTTGTCACCACTTTTCAGATTTGACTTTGGTTATTCATGAGCGACCGATAGGCCATTATTGCCTCTCCATGGGTTATCATCCCGATCTGTGTTGGTGCCTCATATCTGTGCTAGCGTATCTTCTTTGAGTTAATTTTGTATATTAAGGAATGTGCGAAAATGTATTATTCTGTGAGTGCAAAGATTTTTTTGAGGCACTAAACGTGCCAATTTGAAAACTTGGTTTAACTTGTATCGTATCGTCCTGCAAGCAATGCCATTCCTACTTTTTAATAAAAATATTTTTAACTTTGATCAAATATATATGTATATATGTATATATGAACTATTAATATCTGTATGGTACACAACAAGTATCATTAGATTAATCAGTATATATTTTGATAATAAGTTCATTTGTTGATGTAGATGTTGCTAATATTTTTTACAAACCTTAATCAACTTTCTTTGGATGGACTTCCTTTTTGGCAGGGAGAGAATATCGATTTATCCTATTATATGCCAAATTTGCAAGCGGAATTTTGAGATAATTTGTAATTTGGCTTGTTGCTTAGAGTGGCCTGTACTCCCTCTCTCTTAATTTCAATACTGATGTACATATATATTAGGAGAGGGAGGACTTGCAGCCATTGGCTGCACGCTAATTAGCCGTTACAAGTATTTGGATCGCCCCTAAACTCTTCACTCTAGCTTCGTTGACGGACTGGAGCTTCATGTCTGGCATGGTAGATCAGGTTAATTAGGAGCTAACCGAAGCAACCATCTGCCCTGTTTTTTTGAAATGCGCGGAGGTACCCGAAATTTCATGATACACATATGAGCATGGAATTGCATGTAATCACAAGAGCAACATTAACATTACACATCTTCCATTCGTCCCAGAGTATAGAAGCCATTCCACCAAAACCTTACCGAAAGAACAACCCCACACTACAAAGCTTCTGCTACACAAGAGCTGGAGCCAAAGCCATTTTGGCAGGAACAAGAGCGCTGCCAAACTAACTTGACTCCTCTGTGGCTCAAAATCCACGATCACCGCAAGCCAAAATTAAAAGCTCCCACTGGTGCGTAATGAACACAACAAATTAGTAAAATCACGCATCAAAGGCGTAAATAACAGCTCTTTAACCTCCACTATAAATCAAACCGTCAGTTCACCCCAAAAATTCACAAACTTTAAGAACACAAAAATTGTACACAACAGAATCTGTGTGAAATTACATTGAGGTTAAGAGCGCTATTATACAAGACAACTGGACCGCGAGCCCTCCAGACAAATCCCTGTGGCAACTCAAAAACACTTTGCAACATGAGAAAATTCTAGGCCCAGAGAAAGAGGAAAAGAAGGGGGAAAGAATGCCTAGTACAATAACACTATTGCCTTTGCCTTTGCCATTCCAATTGGATGCCAAAAAAACACCATACACCCACCCCCTATCCACCCAGCTGAGTATATACAAGTGAAGCCTCCAAGGATCTTTGGATGTTCTATCTGCACTACTAGTGTTCAGTCAAACAATTTGGAGAGCACTGTCCTTAGATCAAGCTCCCTTCTACCGACTTTTATAGTCCACTCTGCTCCCTGTACATGAATCTTTCGTTTTGGTGTGGCTGTGGACCAGCCTATCTCCCGAACACAAATGGAAACAACAAGATCCTGATCACTCAGGCTTCATATGGATCATACCAACCAATGTGTGGTGAAACTACTATATCCAGGCGAGGCCCCGTTCATTAGCTACTGCTTGGGGACGCCCTCTGGTTGGAGTTGGTGGTCTGTTAGCATTTAGTTCCTGGATTTCATTCCACAGGTCATGGTATTAAGAGGTGGACTGAAGCACCAAATAGTTTGGAACATGAATACTTTGCAAAAATATTAGAATTACCTGCATCCATGTGTCCTCAATATGATCCGGTGATGCCTCAGGTGACGTAATTGCAGGGGGCAAAGGATGGATTAGTTTTGGCACAACCACAAGATCTCTACCCAAAACCAAGATCGCACCAGCATTATTTGCAGTACCTGTGTGTGAATCCATGTCAACTAATTGTGTGTTGATGTGTGTTGAGCAAAGAGAATGAAAGCAGATCTTCACAAGACATCTCACCGCAATAATTTGTTGCGGAGAAAAGAGTGATCAGGTGACCTTGAGCAAAGCGCTCAAAGCCATCCATCACACACTCATGTGCTCGTACAATTAACTGAAGATCATTGTTGTTGCAGAACTCCATGACCCGATCAGGCTGGTAAAAACGAAATGTGAATGAACACAAGAAAACTGAAAAAAAACATATACAACACATGGACTAAAATAAAAGGCACCAACCCCAAATGTAACAAGACCAGGACCCCGCGCATTGGGCCTCAGTCCTTCAACACTGTCGTTCTCTGTTGGATCAGACCTATAAAAGTCAGAAAAAAAAAAAAAAGACATGAAATGAAATGAATACCAATTATGAAAGGGTGAGCTGTAGAAGTTGCTGAAAATGCCAACCACAGAAGATCCATGAGGACAACCGAGCCAGCTTCCATTGTAATTGGCCTTTGAAGATTCTCAATTTGCTCAACATGGTTGATTGACCGGCCGATGCCACCATGCATACAGATAATTTTCTTTTCTATAAGTGCAGCCAAAGGAAGCCAATTAAATAGCCTGTTCATTCGATGCCATGTCCAGATACCATCTCTCTCGCCCTATTTTTTTTTTTAATAAAGAGTATCAACATAAGCAAAAAATTCAATGTGATTTCGTAAAAGAAATGCAGTACACGAAAAAGGTAATTACCATTCGTTCTATATACACTCTATTCGAAACCAAACAAAGCATTGATATCTGCAGCTTCATGATTTCCTCGAATCAAATGTACATTTTGAGGATATTCAACCTGAAATACAAAGTATTTGAATATGTGAAGATTATACCTTAACTATAGTACTTCATCAAAAGTCTACATAGTTTGAAGGTAAGTGCAAAGTATGATACCTTCAATGCAAGAAGAAGAGTGATAGTTTCTAAACTATGCTGGCCACGATCTACGTAGTCCCCCAAGAATAAATAATCAATGTAACTGCATGTTAAGAAAATTAAAATATGAGCTGAAGACCCAAGAAAAAACTCCATCTAGAGTAAAGACTATAGGGATAACATGGGTCAAGAGTTCAGTAATTTTGGTAGACCCAGTGATACAAGATTACTGTGCCATATATAGATAAAACAAAAGTCATTCTGGCTTTTCTAGGTACATAACTTTTGCTATGCACTCAATCCGTTCCAAATTATAAGACGCTTTGGCTTCTCTAGATTCATGACTTTTGCTACACACTTAGATATACACTATGTCTAGATGCATAGTGAAAATATAATGTATCTAGAAAAGCCAATCGTCTTATAATTTGGAATGGAAGGAGTATCTAGCTATACACCATGTTTGGATGCATAATTTTTACGCTGCATGTAGAAAGGGAACGTATCAAGTGCAAACCAACTGCAAGGGAGAGGTGGGAGGGGGGATTTGCAAAAGTGTAATTTTGCACTTAACCGCCCGCTCCTAATCACACTTCTGCAAATCCCCCCACTTCTCCACAGTTGGTTTGCACGGTTTGCATGGAGAGGTTGGTTTGCACTAGATATGTTCCCATGTAGAAAAGCCAGAATGACATAATTTGGAATGTAATATCAAAGATGTGTAACTGCACTGTTTTCATTCTCAACAATGGAAAGATATACTTACGCAATGTCACCTGCAGTCGAAGGAGCTCCATATTCATCAAATAACCTCATCAGGTCTCCAAATTGTCCATGTAAATCTCCAAATATCTTAACAGGAGCTTTAAGCTGCAAAACACTTGGTTCACTTGAAAATATTCTCTCAGCGCTGTCACATAGATCTGCAATTTCATTGCAGTCCAAGAAGAATTGTCTCCGGACAGGGGGCTTCCAACCACGAGGTTTCAACAGAGATGCAATTACCTAGATAAATATAGCAGCAGACACACAAAACAGGTGCAAATGGTTAGCTAACAGGTAGCTTTCATGTCGAAAGCTAAAAATATTTCTTATTTACCTCAAAAAGCACTAGTATTTTATTATGTGAGTATATATTAGACCGATGGAAAGTACCTTTTTAGGAACACTATTAATAGACATTTGTCTATCTAGTAACTTCCTTGCTGCAGTAGCGTTCTCGGGGGTGCCATAGCTGACTCTTCTCCCTTCATTTTCAAATTGGTCAATTGATAGCTGCCTTACCATGCCACCTAGGGCACCTCCAGTTTCAGCAGCCACCACAACCTGCAAGGTGAAAAGGTAAAAAAAATGTGATGCAATTCTGCAAATAACTTCTACTAGGACGCTAGCAAAAAGTAGAGAAGTAGAAATAAAATTTCAAGTGAAAAATACCTATAAAGGTGAAATAAATAAAAAGCAAAAATGTATTCTACTCACGGCTCTATGGTGCAACCGAACCCCAGGTGCAGCTGCCATGTTGTTAGAAAGAGCACTGTCTGGTTTGATGAGGCTTGAATGTTTACTGGTCGATGAGGAGTCTGGAGACTGCTCCTTGTCCGACAAGTGCTCCATCTCACCATTAACCTGCCTGGCCTTCACAGCAGCTAATGTAGCACTGATTGCCTCCGCCTCAGCTGCTGATGCTTCAACCAAGTAATCCACACCTTTGCTTAATCTCCTGTGAAGGATTCTAAACTCATCAGAATGAAATAGCTATTACAAAAATACTTCCTCTGTCCCAAACTGAAGATGTTTTAGCATTTCTAGATTCATAACTTTTACTGTGTATTTAGACATCATAACATATACCTAGGTGTGTAACAAAAGCTATGAATCTAAAAAAGCCAAACCGTCTTATAATTTGGAACCGAGGTAGTATTATTTAACTTGCTCATAGAATAACATAGGGATACATTATAAAATGTAATACATGTACCTCTGTCCTTGCAGCACGGCATTCTCAGGACTGATATCAGTATACATGTCTCCATTTACAGGAGGTGCAACTGGAGTCCCAAGAACTACAGCTCCATCAGGACCTGATTCCGTAGTTGTTTGTCTTGTTCGTTCGTCATTGTACGCAGCGTACTTCCCAGGCGCCGTCCCCGCTTGCAAGTTTGTGGCAGCTGCACTTGCTGCTGCATGATTAGCAGCATTTGTTGTCTCAGCAGCAGCAAGATCCTCAGCCACAAGAAGATCATCCAGAAGTACCCCTACGACATCAACTCCATTAAATTAGCAACCGATAAGCAATAGTGGATCGAACACTATCATGCAATACTAGAAACATCATAAACATGATCATTACTACTCAAAATGAGAAACTGAACTGTAGCTTCATCCGATTTGAAGTCAGGGGCAAAACATAGTAATTCCACCCCCAAAAAAACAGTAATTCCACCATAATCATTTTAAGAATTCATAATATAATATTATGAGAATGCAAATGCAAACTCAGGATGAATAAAGCCAAACCAGCAAAAAAGGAGAAAGAAATAGATAGTTATTTTCATTACCAAAATCTCATGGTATACTAGCCACTGAATAACAGTATCCACTCAACAGCGAGCAACCAACAAAATATTAACATGCTCACTTTGGATCTCAAGATCATACACTTCATTTACTCATTTTTATGTAGTAACTAGGAAGTAATAAATGGCGTCTCACAGACAGTAGCTGCAATAAAAGGATGGTACGTATTGATTTTATACAGAACTACAAACAAATCGGTGATGGCCCATTGGCTCTGCAAACTCAAAACTCATCATGCAGTACACATTCAACAGTACAATGCTAAGATGAATAAGCCAAGGGCAATTCACGACAATCTGTGTTTTATTAAAAAAAACCTATAAATGTGAAAAATGACAACAACACTGGTCACCAAGCAAAGTCGGGAATTTGAGAAAGAAACATGTGTCTAACCCAATTATCTTACCGCCCGTAAACCTCCATAAATGAATATTAGATCATTAACAGCAGCTGCAGCATGCCTGCAGCGTCGTGTAAGCTCGACAGCAGCATCACCCCCCCTGCTGCATCTGCACTATATCTTCCAGTCCTAGGAGTTGTAACAACAGATTTTGTGTCACACCAGACTCCAGCAGCAGTGTCCAGTACTGAAAAAAGTAGAACAACACAAACTTACTAGAAAGAAAAGACTACCAACCATAGGTTGCCACACAAGTAGTAATATGTAGCAATTGCCATGTAGTTACATATAACAAACAAGGCAAGAGTGCAAATGCTAGGAAATATAAAGGGGGAACCAGTTTCTATCAGCACAGCATCATAGGTAACAGAAAAGTGTATAGTACTTCGTGTTGATACCATTAGCAAGCATCTTACGAATGAAAAATGATGAAAGTATCTGGAGCGTTTAGAATATTCAAGTACATCTGCAAAATATTTTTTACGGAAATAGACATAGACACATAGCATAACACTTATTTGTGTGTTTGCAAAAAATGAACTGATGTGCTACTAAAACTTAATTGAGCTTGGAACCCATGGAATCATTCGATGACTATATCTGTGAACTGATGGAACCCCAGGACACTTCTCAAAAGGTATTTCACAACTTGATATATAAAACTTGAGTTGCTTCAAGATCTTAAAACAAAACCTGCAACACTTGAGGAGTCTTCCACCATCCGCCCACCTCCAAGAGCACCTCCTGACACATGAAGACGTGCATTCACAAAAACCTAAACAACAAATAGAAACCATTACAATAGGACCTTATTGGAAAGTGGAAACTAAAAAAGTTTAAGCAGATTGACCAATAGCTTACAGCTGCATGTTGGTATCTGGGTGATGGAGAGACACCAGGGGCAATTGCCCACTCCCAGCGCCCATCTCTATGTTTTGCAAGACCATATGCACTTGATAAGGGCTGGAGGTTTTGCAAAAGTATACACACATAAGCATAAAACTAGTACTGATACCAAATCAAAAAAAAATGATAAGTGATATTTGATTAAAAAAAAAGGTGTTCCTCCTAGGTTGACTAGATGTGATGATCATAGCATAGATCATAGAGAACATAAACACTCTGGCATACACACAACTATGCATCACTGATACAATAGGTAGGCTGCTGTACACGTTGGTCATATCCAATGCGGCGGGATACAGTGATATGCGTATTGGAAAGTATCAGCAGGTTGTGATTTAAAAACAAAGATTTAATACCCAACACTCATCAATACTTCCATCCAATCCATTTCCCATTCATGCGATAGTAGCAGGGAGATGGAAGGAGGCCAAGATCCGAGAAGGGCACATACCAAGGGTGATACAGATATGAAAGCATGGGCTACCGACTTTGCTAGTGGGTGGCATTAGATAGTCGCAGGCTGCAAGTTGGGCGAGGAGAGAGGATAGTCATGAGGAAGAACAAGCGGCAGAGGAAGCTGTGTGCACGGAGGACCAAAATAACTAGCTAATAGGGCATCTAAATTTAGTTTATTTATTTATACATTTTATTAATGATATTTAAGATTTTAAGTAAAAAGCTATACATTTATATATCCTCATCGTATCGGTGTATCCTTGTTTTTGGACAAATGCCATATTGCCATCAGTGATGCATAGCACACAATAGATCTCTTCTACTTTTTTCAATTCAACCAAATAGACATCTCCACAACATAAAATTTTCTTCACTGACTGCAAAGGTTGCTATTCGTCAGCTGGATTACTACACGATAACTATGTGCCGAATGTGATTGAGTCAATCTCGTTCTGATTCAGATGGACAAAGCACAACTTTGTTCAGTTTCCTTGTGATGTATCTAACTCTTCTGTCGCTAGTGTTTCACAAAATTTCCAGCTTCAGATTTTAGATGCACTAAAATCAAGATTAATATAAGATTTCCATGGAAACTGCTCCATTTTTCTCACAAAAGGATGCATGGAGGATGGCACAACTATATAAATGCTAAGAGAACAAAAAGCTTGGCAGGTATTCCTTTTAGAAGCAGTGACACTAGTTAATTAGCCATTAACACTTTTTTCTCAGGAAAAGGTTCAGCAGTATCAATTACTTACCACGCTATTCGCATCCCTCCCACCACAAAGTAAGAGAAGTCCATCAGAGCGTGCACTTGCAGTGGCATACCTGAAGAACAGTACCCCACAGGACAATTAGAGGACAATACCGAACAAACTATTTTAGTTTAAAAAAAATACTGAAAGAATGTAAATTCATGAGAACAGAACTGATTGGCAGCATGGTGGGACTACACTACCACAGCAAGCTACCTTTGTGCCATACAAAATAAATAGCAGATCAACTCGCAGATAGTCTCATGGAAAACTTATACAGTAATATGGCACGAGATGGTCAATGCAGTTTCATTTATTGTCATGGAAACATTTTTGTAAGTGTCAAGTCAGTGACTAATAAATTAATCTTAGGCTTAACTCAATTTAGTATACTTCACAAATCACAACCCAAAAGCAGTTCCTATCCCTATTGGCATACTTACATGCATGGAGGTGGTCCTTCACCTTCTGGCTCAAGTTTCCTCCATTCATATGGTTTAGCTGCGGTATCAAGGGCCCATACATCCGCTAGAGGACGCTTTCCTAAAGACATGAAAACAGATCCAGTATTGGAAGTTTGGAACCATTCAGGCAATGCCATAATGCAGGGAAATGTTATTTAAAAATTTACAGAATGCCTAAGAGAGATTTGCATTACCATCATTTCCACCAATAGTCAACAAAAATCTCTGCCCAACCAAGGCCATCACATGACCATATCGTGGACCTGGACCAGGTCCTTGAACAACCACTCTACATATGTGAAGCAACCTCAGGAACAATATGAAAAAAAAAATGCAATTCTAAACTCAAGTTCAGAATACTAATTACCTGTGCCATCGTGGTCGTTGCTTGCTGTGTAAGGTCTAGAACATGAAGATCCTCTGCAGATAAACCAGCAGGACCAATTCCGCCCTAAATTATAAGAATAATAAGGGTGAGATGAAATTTTCACATCCACCCAAAGAGTCTCTAAGACAATTTTAGTACCGTTGATTATTAGGTCTATTAATTACTGGCTAGTTGCTACTTTCCCTGGATTTGCTTGGACATACAATCCGTGTGGTAATAAAAGGACAAGCTTGAAAGTATGACAAATATTCATACCGCAAAAAAGGGCAACCATTTGTACCATAGAAGGGGCAAATGTGTAGTCAGAACAATTGGTAATAGAACTGATTTATAACAAATGATGGGTTGACACCATCCTAATGGGCAAAATAATGTAACCAGTAGTAAAAATAAAATAATACCTGAATGACCACCATGGTCCCAACCGCAGTGGCCACATGTGCAGCTCTTGGTGAAGGAGGCTCACCAAGTGGGGTAAGCCTAACCAAGTACAGTTGTAGTTAGATATATTTGAAGATTTGTGCATATTGCCAATATAATTACCATGCTACCAACAAACTTAATTAAATCAACATACCAAGTACCAAATGTTGAAAAAGGTCATTTATGGAATACTCTACCTGCTCCACTTGTTCGATGCCACATCATAACAATGGACATCTGCTGTGGCACCAGCAAGGCCTAAAATGGAAGAAATCAGTGAGACGCCCACCATTATGTATGACTGGAATAAAAATGGAATCCATATCCATAGCAGAACCCATTTACTTTTTCATTATGAAGTACAATTAAAACATCCCAGCAACTAAATTCCTTTTGTGCATTGCAGAATGCTTCTAATTTGGTAACCCAAAAGAAAAGCCTTTAAATTACCAACCAATACCAGTAGTGAAATAGTTCCAAACAGTCTAACTTGCATAAAATGTTAAAATGCACCCAGTATAACAGGCATAAAAGTGATTAAATGCACCCAGTATAACACCCAATTTGGCTCCAGTAAATTCAGTGTTCCTTCAACAGAACCAATCATCATAGCTTCTCGACGCCAAAGTGCCCAACAATTCTAGCTAGCACCTAGCAGTGCGATGAAACCAATCTATCAGGTGTAGCACTACTGTATTTAATCCCTACTTAAAACAGCAAATCACCCACCAACGCTTGAAGTCTTTGTTTTCACAAATAAAATCCAATTAACTTCCTTGTGAAAGCTTTAATTCATGCGCAGCTAGTTGAATTATAATCTAAAATGACATGCCGGCTTATGATTCCATAGTGAGTAAAAATCAGACAATCGTTAGTTTTCTAACTCCCAATAGAAATTAGCATTCAGAATTATTGCACCCACATTATAACAAGGATTTTCTGTAGATAACGTTAAGCCCATAAATTCATCCCAATGCCTAACTGCTACAAGTTACCACCACATCCAAAATTCAGCCCAGCCCAGACCCTACTGAATGACAAGCATGCCCAGCACAACCCTAGAGCTAGAGGCAAGACAAGGCCTACCAACATTCCAAAATTCCAAAATCAGAAAACACAAGCCACATAGTAGGAGTATATATGATAGAAAGCGTACGGATCCCCGCGCTCCCGGCCGAAGATGGCGGCGTGGCAGAGTTCCCTTCGAGCGCAGTGGCCCCACCAAACAGGATCAGCCGTGGTCCGATGTACCCTGGCGTGCCCTCCTCCCCGACAGCCGGTACCGCCGTGAGCGTGTGCCCGCACCGGCACCCTGGCCCGTCCTCCTTCTTCTCGATCACCGCGTTCACCACAGTGTACCCGGGCGCTGGCCTTGGCCCCGCAGCGCCGACCGCCGCCGGATTCGTGGCCGCCGCGGGCGTCCCGGGTGTCCCAGGCGTCGAGGGCGCGGACGACGAGGTCTCGCTCCCGGACCCCGAGCCTCCGGCACTGCTGCCGCGGGCGGCCGCGGCCGCCGCGTCGGAGTCGGAATCGGACTCCGTCGTCATGCGCGAGTCCACGTCCATGCCTCAGCAGCTGCCGGCCTCCCCGGCCCCCGCTAGGGTTCGAGGCGCCGAGATCTCCACACGCGCCGGCGACGCAGGCAGGGACCGCCGCCCTACGACGCGGCCGGCATGGCCGGAACCCTAGATTCCCCGCACCGGGCAGCGCGATTCGCCCGCGTCCCGCCTCGCCCGCGGCGCCGATCACGAGGGAGGAGCGAGCGCCAAGGCAGGAAGGGCCCCCGCCTCGGGAATTGCGGTGGGGATGGGGATGGCGCGCTCCGCTCCGGGTGCCGCGGGCAGCGCGCGGCGTGGCGAGGGAGCGGGGGAATTCGGGGGATTCGCGGGGTGCGAGCTGCAAATCTGGGGAGGGGTGGGGAGGACGGGCCTCCGCGTTGGCCAGGCTTGGTTGGAGAGTGGAGGAGGCGGGCCGCGACGGGAGGAAGGGACGGGAGGACGAGGTGGAAGAGAGAGAGAGAGAGAGAGAGAGGAGGAGTGGAAATGGGAAAGGAAATTTTAGCAACGTCTTTTTTGGTTTTGCTTGGAGCGGTTTTACCGTTCTGCCCCCCGCGCTTCGCTCGTTTTTTGAAATGGAGCCCGGCGTGGGCGTCGTGCTCGTGCTGGGCTGGGCAGCTGGGGTGCTTTGCCGTTGCTTGTCGGGTGACGACGCTGCGAATGTCAGTGCGAGTACGTGGTCACGCAAGTAGCGCTTGCTTGATGAGGTGTTTGCGTGGATCCGGGGTACCGTTGTCCGTTGATATCAGGCCGAGAATAGTATCAATTGAGGTCAGTTACGTGGCATGATTCCACGATAATGATTGGTGTAACTATCAGCTCTTTTTTTTTTCGAGAGGATGAGAATTATATTAAAAATTGGTATATTATAAAAAAATCTGGAATAAAAAGAAAAATATCCTATCAATTCATCGTCTTGTGTTTCCTAATGTCTTTTCTCAGTACAAACCAATTCTCTAGAGTTGATGATGGGAGTGATATGCTATCGATAATCTTGTCTTAGTTTGAGCCAATGCTTTAGAGTTGATGATAGAAGTGATATGCTATTGATAATCTTAATCTAGTTTGAGCCAATGCTTTAGAGTTGACGATGGCAGTGATATGCTATCGGTAATCTTATCCTAGTTTGAGGGATGTATTGGTTTCATCTTGTGTTTGGTCAGAGGGACAAGATCATTCTTCTCTAGTGTTTTGATGAAGGGCCCTATTTAAAGGGTTGCCCTATGAAGAAGTGGGTTCGGAATATCACATATATATGGCACATCTTTATCATTTTTTCTCTTCTCCTAGCTTTCTTTGCGCTAACCGCACCTCGTGCCCTCTGCCGTCGGACCATGGCCGCGCGCTCCGCATGGCCCATCATTGGTCCCGCACGTCTCCACCCTCTGCTATTCACACCACCATCTTCGGCTCCTCTTCCGGTGAGCTCGGTCACATGCTGCTCCTCTTCATCGGCTTTTCTGTTGCGTCTATGCATGCCACTAAACCCAAAGTGTTGCCTCGCGCCCTACTCATTATGTCTACATGCACCTTCTCTTTTTTTCACATATGTGCATCGCTCATCCCACATGGGATAACCCCATCCATGAAATTTCTTGATGCAAGTTAAATCCATATATAGTTGTCATTGGGGGAGGATACAGGGTATCCATGTCCACACCCGCATTGTCCATACCCATGCTTACTAAGATTCCCTTGCCCAGATAAAGTGGATAATCTTTGATGGGTTTTGAATATCCAATTGATAAGAGAGAGAAGCAACACAAGTATTAGCAGAGCAAGGCATTAGCACGGTGATAACTTGAGTTGACCAAATGGGAGTTTGCACGTTCCTGAAGGTGGTACATTGGGGGGGGGGGGGTTCGGATGCTAAACTGTCGAGGTGGATATTATCCTACCCACATCCAAATCAAAATGTGTATTTTATTTTTACCCATACCCTCCCCTACTAACACAATTTGAATATGGAGATTCAATATCCAAAGGGGTGTATAAACCCGTATCTAGACGGTATAATTTTTTTTTAGTGGGATCATTCTATTTCCAATTGTCTTTGAAGCAAGCACCATGGGAAAAGTAGGGTACCCCACATGAAACCATTGCATCCTTTGTACCAGATAATAAGAATTTTTAAAATATAGGCATGCGTCATGATCTGTATCTAATGTACACTTATAATCTCAAAAGTACAAGGGATCCAGAGTTAGCCTAAGTCAAACGTAGGGTTTCAAATCTATAGAAAAGAATATTAGTTAGCCTAAGTCAAACTACGTAGGGTTTCAAATCTATAGAAAAGAATATTAGTATCTGTCACATTAAATTGTATCTAAATTTAACATAGGATAAACTTGAATGCCTTCTATTCTATGACAAAGGAAGTAGTGTCTTGTCTTTGCAAATAAAAAGAGAAAAAGAATTTGGATTCAACAAATGTACATCTGTAGTTTGTAATGCTCGGCCTAGATCACCTACAATATTACTTGAAGGAAAAAAAACAGGAGAGCGGAGGTCGCATTTGCAAAACAACAGAACGAGCAAAGAAAACAGAGGAAGCAAAACGAACAGGGACCGTGCGAGGAAGACAGCTGTCGAGGCGTTGGACGGCCCGGATCGCTCCAGCCAGCACATCTTCCACCTGGCCCCTCGCATCCCAGAGAAAACACACAACGCGCCCTTTTGCGTTTTGCCTAGTGGCGCCCGCCGCCGTCCCACGGCCACGGACGGGGAACGGGGACACGCATGCCGCAGGACAGCGGGAGGAGGGATGGTGCGGAGCTGGCGACGGCGCGCCGGGCGGGCCCCGCCGCATGGGTAAAGGCGTAAAAGCTACTGGATGATGGCCTGGGACACGCACGGCTTTGCATGCAGCCACAGTGCTGGCGGCCGCCGGCTGCAGAAGATCCCGTCGCGCCGCCGTACGGGCGATGTCAACCCAAAATCCAAGTTGTGTTTGACGAGGTCAACCCGCGTTACCACCAGGCAGCCGGCACGCCAGGCAACTTGGGAATTTGTTGGGATTGGAAATCGGATGCTGCGGCGTCACCTGGACCGCGGCTTACGTGGCGAGGGCGTGACCTGCGATTTTGCGAGGAGTGGGGCCTGGGCCGTCAGTGACCGTTTCTAGAGATCAAGTGAGAATGAGTGAGACGCAGCTACCGACCAAACCACACGCCTCTGAATGATTGCTGTGCTGTTAAACCGTCATGCTGCTGCTCAGGGTAACAGTAAAAAGTACTACTCCGTCCCAAATTAAATATCGTTTCCGGTTTTCGGATGCTGCGGCGTCAGTTTGACCGCGATTTGTAGAAAATATGCGCAATATTTATATCTCTGAATAATTTTGTTAAAAAACTAGATTCAAAGATCTTTCCGATGATACTAAATATAATACTAATAGATAATATTTATTATTTATAAAAATTGCCTCTGAATTGTTGCTGTGCTGTTAAAAGTTTACATGCTATTTTCAGGGAACAGTAGGAGTAGGAGTAGAAGTGAAAAATACAAAAGCCCAGATGCAAGCGAGCATTTTTTTTATTACATTTCTACTTCATCTGTCCTACCTTCACTCCAAAATAAATTTATTAGTAGAATCACCCGAAGTCAAATTATTCTAAATTTAATAAACTTTATATGAAAGAGTAGCATCATCTGCTACCCCTGTTCCTATAAAAATACAATTCTATGTGCATCCTAGATTGAGATGCCTAATTTTTTATCAGATATTATAGGTAAAAGTATGTGTAATGTTTATGATATCAAATAAATATGTTATAAAAAATATATTTGATGTCAAATTTAATGGTGCCTATTTGGTATGATAAATATTAGTAACAATTTTATATAATTTGTCAAATTTGACATACTTTAACATGGTACTGTTCTAGAATTTCATCCTCTCGGAGCTGAGAGAGTGTGACATAAAATTAATATATTATAAAAAATTTAATTTATGATATTAATTTGGTATCATAAATATTGATGTTTTTTATTATAAATTTGGACAACTCTTGAAGTTTATTTATTTTGGAATGGGAGAAGTATATTCGCTCATCTAAAGGCCAAAGAGCACACATCAATTCTTTACAATTTAACATATGCTAGTTTTACTTGTTTTTGAAAGAACTGAATAGGCGATAGTTGAACGGGAGTCACAGATTTTTCTCACCGAGCAAACGAAAGGTTACGTAGACCAAATCCAATAATCAACCTGTTGTGTCTCTCTTCTATCAAGGTTAAGTCCATGTAGTCATTTTATAGCTAGGACTCAACCTGTTCTATCTGAAGGACCTAGAAAGTTTGCTAGAACTTTTACGATGCGATGTGAAAGAAATTGGCGACAAAAATAATTCACTGGACACAATAGTTAGACCACGTGCTACGCTTAGCAATCAAATGAGGGATCTATTATGCAACATGCATGAACAGCATGAGTACTAGGAAGCAGTACTACCCACTCTGATCTGATCAAGCAAGAATAAATTAATTACTACTCAATGATGTGCTGATTATTGCTGGATCAATAGTACTAGTTCACTATTGCTCGAAAAAGACATGACACAAGGTAAATACGGAGTTCTACACTACACATTGCTGTTAAATTGCAGAGTATAATTGCACAAAGCAGAAGTTGCATGTACCCAACGTTTGGACTATTGGGTTGCAGTAACCGGCTTGTTGCAGCCTCACTGAAGAGAAGATACAAAGCAATTGAAAATTGAAGCTTTGACCAGCTACCCGGCTAGCTGCAATGCTGGGTGGAGAAACACAAATCTGAACTGTTGTCGCTGAAGAAAATAACTGCAGCTGTCATTCTGAAAAAATCGAGGGCAGAACAAGTAGCAGTGCAAGGTCTGACGAAATGCACGCGAAACAATTTATTTGCCAAAAAAGAAAAATCTGACCCCAATACACAACCAAAATGCTCAAATAAATTTTATTAAAAATAGCTTTGAAAATCTAGGGAAAAAAAGAACAAACAACTCCAGTAAGAATTTGGGCAAACAATCTTTGGTTATGAGGAATTCACCTATAAACTCAAAAAGTTTAGCCACCCCATCTCCACCCACTTTTCAAATATAAAAAGATGAGCATACGAACCCCTAGGTTGCATTTTTTTTCCTTTTTTTTAAGTCTTTACTTCGAAAAAAAAATCCGTAGGTCAAAAGCCTATTTTCCACACGTCAATACGAGTGTTGGATTAGTTTGCTTTTGCAATAATCATATGGGACAACAGCAGGGGTTGACCCTCTTTTTTCTCTTGCTCTCTGTCCTCTGACGTAGAGTAATAGTTCTCGTGTTGTACCCAATCGCGGACTCGGAGACTCAGACTCGCTGTCACTCTGTCAGTGTAGCAATTCCCGGGGGAGGTGGCTTCCAAAAAAAAAAAAAAAAAAAAAAAAGACTCACGGGAGGACATCAGGATCAGTATTCCTTCCAATCTTCACAGTGCGGAAAGTGGGCCTCCTGCGGCCCACTAAGACTAAAGTGCCTTGGGAAATCAAGCCCACTCTTCACTCCCGTTCTTACGCCCTGGCCGTTTGTTCCCCACCGCTCTGACGGGCTCTGATCAACGCGAGAGGAAAGGCGAGTGGGCGACGCGCGGTGGACGGGTGGAGCAATCGATCGAGGAGGGGTCGCCGGCGACGCTGCACTCCCAGCAGAGCCTAAGCCTTCGAGACGACAAGGCGTTTCGGGTACGGCTACATTCCCTTTCGATTCTCTACAATTTGGCTCCCTCCTCTTCTGGAGTAATGCCGCCATGCCGCGCGAACTAGGGTAGTAGGGTGCTAGCACTAGGGTTTATGTTGCGCTGAACTAACGTTGGTTTTTGCTTGGGCACTTCTGTTTCTGTGTAGAATTTCTACCGTAAGTATCGCTTATGCCCCTATTATTGCGCACTTGTATTATTAAAAGACGTGCATTGTGGAGGAATCTGTAAATGGCGCAAAGGAACCCCAAATCGTCCTGTTCTAAGTACTGTTTTGAGTAGGACAAAGTTAAATGCGAGTACTTGTCAGTAGTGCAATTGTTTATGCCACGGAACCATGCTTGCGTCGCCACTACTTTTGAACTTATCTTTGATAAAGCATCGAATCAAACTGGATCCCGTTCCTTTTTAATAGATACTCTGATATGTTTTTTTTTTTTTAACAAAATGGGTAGGGTCTTTGTCATTCAGTTAAGGAGCAAAAGAAGTCTAAATACTCTGATATGAAGATACAATTGTTTTTTACATCGAAAAAACAGGAATACCTCCAGTATTTTATGAATGTAGCTGTAGCACTCACTTGATATTGTAATGCCATTATTATTTTTTAAGTTGTATAAAGGGAAGTTAGGCCTAGGCCAAAAGGTATAAAAAAGCGACTGCACACAAGTCAAGTGCGGAAAAAACATAGGACAATAATTTCCAAACGCCTTGCTCCTGCTATGCACCAAGATCGGGTTTCTTCTTTGATTTTCGCCACTACTGAGGTAGCCGATGACTAACGCCTTTTGAAACACTCGGTCATTCTCGTTTCTTTCCTTCCAAATTTCCCATGACATTAGAATTATGATGGATATAAGGGCTTTGTCAGGCGCTCCTGCTGTTGTGGCCACCACAGTCCACTCGTGTACAGAGGTGAAGTTTTGCCAATTTCCACAGGGTGGCAAGTCCACTGATAACCAAGAGTAGATTGAATCCCAATCTCTTGAGGTAAATCGACAGTCTGCAAACAAATGTATTCCCGTCTCAACTGTGGGGAGCCATTCATTGTGCATAATCTTCTTGGAGGATCAGTCTGTTGTCTTTGTTCGTGACCATTGGGAAAATATGCCAAAAGCTAAATTCCTGCACTAGAATTGCCGTTGCTTCACAAAAAATTGTTTTAGTTTATCTGGAATTAGGAGCCCAGCAGGTTCAAAACAAGTCTTACCGGCTTTACTAGCAAAGGGATAAGACATTTGAGGAAAACATGTTGCACACCTTTTTGCCGAATCATTATGCGTGCCTTCACCATTGTTAGTCGGGCACTCCGGCTGACCTGAACCTGCAGGCTACAGGAGTTACTATACCTGCATTTGTGTTGTTCTTGGGGTAAAGAACTTGTTCTAGGGATTTGTGTTAATCTATTGTCTTAACAAAATAACAATGTTGTCTTGTCGGTAGTCTGACATGGTCACGTGGTACAGCAGCGCAAACTGTTTAGATCAGTTGATGATTAAGCTAGTAAGATTTATTAGGACAACAAGAAATTTTCATTCATTAGTAGTAAGGAATGCATATATTAGTCATTCCCATTTTCTGTTATTTGTTTACCCATTATAAGTTCTATTGTTTCAAATTATCCTGTTCTAAATTCTGATTCCTGGCCCTTCCATCCAGGCAAGCACATTAATAAGGAACAAATGTTAATCGAAATGACCCTTCTATCCACCACGTCATCACTTTCCTTCTGCGAATATACCAAATCATTTGCACTGCCTTTTGCCAGTATAAATTTGAACTAAGAAGGGATGTAACTACCCTTTGTTGTGCTTGTGAGATTAAGCAAGCTAGTGTTTTTCAGGTGATGGAGCCAAAAGGGGAAACTAAGTTGGAGGGAGTGAGAATGGCAATGGGTGCCTTGGACTGCCTCATCTGCTATGAGCCCCTTTGTGCCTCCGATTTACCAGGTAGGCAGGTACACACAGTAGATGTGTATATGAATAGCATCGAGTTAATTTCTGAAGAACACCAGATAGGCAAAATCTTGATACCGTGTTCCTACAACAAGTAAAACCTTGAATAAATCTTCCAAAAGAAGTTTGTTAATTTCTGTTGAGGGGCACATCAGTATGTTTCATGAATCGATCTTCCAAAGGCAGGTTACAGAAGATGCAAAGTCTATTTTTTTTTATTATTAATGCAATCCATTTGTGTCTGTCAATGGTATTCTCTCACAAGTACTTGTTTATCGATTCCTTTATGACAGTGTGGTGTGGGGCACCTGATCTGCAAATCATGCTGCGCCAGGATCAACAAATGCCCCCTGTGCCCAAGGACTCACTTTGAGCGTTGCTTTGGCATGGAGCGCGTTGTCGAATCCATTGAGGTTCCTTGTTGCTTCGCTAAGAACGGATGCACCAAGAAGATCGCCTACTTCAACAAGAAAGAGCACGAGAAGGCCTGCCGGCACGGACCATGCTTCTGCCCGGAGCCTGGCTGCAGTTTCACGGGGCCGGCGGTGACACTGGTGGACCATTTCACCGACCGCCACAAGTGGCCGTCCATGGCGTTCAAGTACTACGCGCAGTTTGACCTCCACCTCCAGCCTGGTCCGCACGTGCTCTGTGCCCAGGACGGCACCGTCTTCCTCATGAACGTGGTGCCAGCCGAACCCCTCGGGCATGCCGTCTCCCTCGTGTGCGTCCCAGCCGGAGGCCACGGACTCCCGGTTCGGCTGCTCCTTGGTGTTCTCGTGCTTCACTGGCCACCACCAGATCTCGACGCTGGACGCCGTGAGGAGCTCGTCGCTGGCTGATGGTCTGCCACAGGACGGCTTCTGCGTCGTGCCCAAGGCATCTGGAGGCGTCCATGTCGTGCTCAAGACCACCATAGATACGGAGCTGGCGTACGATGTTGATGAGCTGGAGGACGAGGATGATGATGATGAGAGCTACAACGAGGGCGATGAGGAAGAAGAAGAAGATGACTCCGATGATGATGATTCTGATGACGATTTTATTCTATCGGTCCCACCGGGTCTAAATTAAGGAATTTTGGTTGGGTTCTTCGTACGGGCACGTCGATTTCTAATCAGCTATGGTGATTTACTTTATCAATCTGTACTGTGCTTGTACTTTTATATCGAGGAGAACATACTTGCCGGTCGGGCAATTTGGCTCTCATCCTGGTCCTTGTGTTGCAGTGCCATCTTTTGGTTTGTTTTTTTACACATGGCTTCGCGAGGCAGTTGTGGCTGTATCAGTAGGCCCAGATAAATGGGTTCAGCGGATACACATTGGCATATACGTATGTCTTCAGAAACTAGGCGATCTGTAGTCTGAATAATCTGAACTCTCAGGCTTTGTTTGGCTGCACCTCAATCCCCTCCAGTCCATACGGTTTTGAAGGGATTGAAGTGTATTTTAGTTCAAAATACACCTCAATCCCCTCGAAACATTATGGATTAGAGTAGGGTAAGCCCTGGCCGAGGAACTGGTCGACCGCCAACTCGGCATCAGGGGAGGCGGGGACATGGCACTCCTCGTCGATCCAGTCCACGCCGTGTATATACTCCATATATCAACTATCATATCATATCAAGCATGAAGTCTAGCATGCGTAGGTTCAGTCGTTGACTTGAACATTTTCAACGAATAGCAAGCACAAAGTCAAGCAGGCATAGGTTCAGTTGAGTCCGTTTATCTTAAGGTCAATTTCTAGTGCATTAGCTCCTCTATTGATCGCCTCCGGATGGGCGCGAGCGCGGCGGCGGGCTGGTTCAGCACTCAGCAGGCACAAAAGCGTGGCGCTGGGCTCAGTCCTCGGGGCTGTGCATGGTCACGGTCGCGGTCGCGGTCGCGGCGGCGCCGCACCTGTTTGTACGTGCAGCCCTGGGCGGGCAGCAGGTTCGCGTACCCATACCCACTCGCCGCACAGGGCGCATGCATGCAGCTGGGCGCGGCCGCCCGGTCACGTTGACGTCGCATCGCGTCGCAACGCATCCACTCGCGGTACGGTCGAAGGCGCGGCTGGTGCGCTGGAGGCGACGCGAGCGACCGCGGTGCGTGCAGGCGCGGCGGGCAGCAAGTGGGTCGTGCTCGTGCAGGCTCGATCAGCAAAGAGTGAGCGAGGCCGGTGCGCCAACAACGGGGCTGGTCCTGTGTCGTGTGTGCCGCACCAAAAGGAAAAAAAGAAACGACACCGTGTCCCCCAGTGCAAAACATCGGCGTTTCTTCGCTTCCTCTGTGAATTCTATACCGCATCAGCTTGTTTATAATTGGTTATTGACTGAACTTTTGCGACCACGCATGAACGAACGTCCGACCTCCTGTCCTCTCGCGTGTTAAGTACTAGACACCAGCGTGCTGCCGTGTGGCGCTAGCTAGCGCCAGCAGCGGAACGTAACCCCTCGGCCAGGCCATCTCCTCTCCGTCGTCTACCTCCAGCCAGATGCATGTGTCTCCACAAACCCCAGGAGGTCCATGTTCGGTTTGTATTCGATGTTCTCGTGCTTCAACGGGCCACCATCAGGTCTTGACGCTCGAATACGTGAGAAGCTCGTCGCTGGCTGATGGGCTGCCAAAGGACACGTCGTTTTGCTTTGTGCCCAGGGAGAGGGCATCTGGAGACAAGAGACGACACAATGCCATGCTCAGTATCACCATTGATACGGAAGTTGAGAAGCTGGAGGACGACCACAGCCAAGACGACGAGGACTAGCTATGATGAGGACATGGACGACGAGGGCGAGACGAAGAACAAGATGACGAGGATGATGACGATCGAGGACAAAGACGACGAGGAAGAAGAAGAAGAAGATGACGAGGACAAAGACGCCGAGAACGAAGAAGAAGACGATGACTAATCTGATGACCATTGATTCGGCTCCAGTCATATATATTCTGAAATATATCGAGCTCGAGATGCTCTACCTCAAACTATATATCTAGGTTATACGTACGCCAATGGGATGTCTAAGGACTAGCAAACTATCATAATTCAGAGTACTTGATTGAATTTTGTATGGAGGAACATGCTGCCGGCCGCCGGGCAATTGGGCTCTCATAGTCTGATCTAGTGTTGCATGCAGTGCCCAGTCTTTGTGCATCTTTAGGCTGGAACCATTGTTTCGCTGGGCAGCAGTGACTCTGTCCAGTGGCTGTGACCGTTACGGATGGATATGGGCTGGGCTTTGTTTCTTCAATAGATGGAATATGGGTCTGTATCCTTGCTGTACTCGTCTTCGTCTAGGCCCACCCCTGTCGACGGACGCGGTTTTCCTCTTTTCCTCGCGCAGGTGCAGGGTTTTACAATTCGCAGTGCTAGTAGCTTCCTTCCTCGCGCTGTCGCAGTCGCACAGCCGCCGCGATCTGCTAGCCCCAAAACCCTAGCTCAATGGGAGCCGCCGCTTCTTCTCCCCCACCTCACCTAGAGTCGGCCACCGCCGCGTCCGGTTCTGATACTCCTCCGCCGGAGGCCGCCGCTACACCAGCCAAAGAAGATCACCAGCACTCCGCCGCCGCCGCCGCCGCGGCCGGCGGCGTCGCGGACGATGCGGCGGCTCCTGCTGGTGGAGGCAGCGCGGACGATGCCGCGGAGACGGTGGTCATCGATGCCTCCGCGGTGGCCGGCGGAGCAGGGGAGGGGAGGGGGGAGGAGCAAGGGGAGTGCGGGTTCTGCCTCTTCATGAAGGGCGGCGGCTGCAAGGACGAGTTCGTCGCGTGGGAGAAGTGCGTGGAGGAGGCGGAGGCCGCGGGCGCCAGCGTCGACGTCGTAGAGCGGTGCCAAGACGTCACGGCGTCGCTGCGGAAGTGCATGGACGCGCACGCCGACTACTACGAGCCTATCCTCCGGGCCGAGCGCGCCATGGCTGCGGACCTCGAGGCCTTTAAGGCCGAAGAAGCCGCCTCCAGCTCCGCGGCGTCGGCGTCGGAGGAAGGCCAGAAGGAGGCGGCGGCCGAGGCAGCGACGCCGCCCTCAGACGAGGGCCAAAATAAGCAGGTGGCTGAGGCGGCCGTTTCGGAGGAGAGCAGAGATCATGCAGCCTGATTGGGCGAAGAGGCAGCGGCATCTTCAATTTTTTTGTGAGGGATTTGAGGATATGAATTCCCTTTCTTCTTTTGAGCATCAATTAACATGTTGTGACAGGAGAGCTTGATGACTAGCGTGAGGGGTAGATTTCTGTCCTTTTCTCTCTGCATGAGCATGTGATTCTTTTGATTGAAAATCAAAATTATACACGTTTTGCCAGATGACGTTGAACTCTGGCTAATCATAGATACATCTCATTCTTCAATAATCTGATGATATGATGGCCCTAAATTACATTGGTGCTGAAATGAAGCTTGTGCTTGGATCAAAGTTTAAGTTTTGGCCAGTGGCAGTGATGAGTGATAATTGCCAATCGCTCCAACCAACTGTTACTATATTCCTTTGATCTTGTCTGTTCATCGTGTTGGCAAAGCTTCACTTGTTTTGTTGGCAAAGCTTCACTTGTTTTGTGAGCATGATTGCAAATCTTGTTTGTATTAGCTGTGTTTCTGAAACTTTCAATTGTAATTGCCTAGCGTTCTTGGTTTTGTTCTGCATTATTTTATTTCACAGCTGTTTTACTTTGGTACCTTCACCTTTTCTATGATCGGATTTCCGCATGAGGGCAAAACTTGTTTGGATTAGCTGTGTTGTTGGAACTTCCGATTGCAACTGCCTACAACTTTCTTGGGGGTTGTTCAGGTTGTAGCCATGTTTTAATCCAATGCTTTTCATTTTATGTTTTTTGGACTTTGGAATGTGACATTCATGTACTCGTGTTAATTTGATTAAACCCTCTGGTTTGCCTTCTTTGTGAGGCCAACTGCCTATCAGAGAAGGCATTCGTGGTTCTAGCTAGTCAATGCGAAAAAATATAAAATTGGTAGCATTTATCATCTATTCATCTGATGGAGCTATATGTAGAAGAAAAGAAAAATGAATGTCTAGCATTGCAATTGTAACAGCTACATGGTATATTGGTATTACTACTTCAAAAGACTGCTAGCTACACAGATTGACAAAAATGCTTTGCACATGAGGGGAGAAATGTTGTGTTGCATCTAAACAAATTGCGAACTGGAGTTACTGTCAGGCAAATTACTAGATGAATTGCTATGTTGCAAATGCATCAAGAAAACTGGAGTGCTATAATCAAATATTGGTCCCACTTAACACCTAGGGCCAGACGAGTTACATGTTGGTTGATCAACCATGCTAAGGGAAATTTAAGAACTACTAAAATATGTGTGTTCAGTGCAAGAAATTGAGGTGTAGCTGGGTAATTGACTCAAACCCCTAAACTTGCTAGTATTTTTTAATCTCAATTCATGTTTTTGGATAAGTTGCTGATTTACTCCGCTGGACCTGGTGCAGGTTCAAAGGAACCAGGCCTTCTTTTTTCCTTTTCCTTTTTCTTTTTTGCGAGAAAAACAGGCCTTCTTTGGAAATCCACACCACCCCCTCTCCCCCCTAAACCTGACATCTGAAGTTCTGAACCCTGTTTTCATGCAAAATTCGTAACATTATGTGTTTTCAGCAGTCAATTAGAAAAACAAACAAACTAAAAATCTTCAGAACCAACACGGTGTCACCTAAACATAGAATGCTACATGAACGCCTATCACCAGTCACCGTCACTACAAATTTGCAAGCCATGCATTAGAACATCACAACAACGCACAAGATAACCGACCCCGAACTTACAAATACAAACTCTGACACATCTCCAAGAACTGCAGTAACTCTGAAGCTTGACAATTCATATAATTCAGACATGCACCGACCAAGACAGCACATGATTATATTGGCACACTGGTGGAGCAGTAATAAGCTGCAATGCTTTGGGTACTATGACATTTGAAAATATCGCAAACGGAAAAAAAAGCTAAACTTTCTACGTCCCAGTAGTAACTTATCCGAAGATTTTGGTTTGACTCAAATATTCAGAACGAACAAACACTTAGCACAGACAGATGCTACCGAAAGTACAAGACATGCGTCAACAGCAACAACTGAATGCTGGTTCCAAACTTACAGATTCAGACTGCAATAACATAGCATCTTCACCAAGCACAAAGTTTCAGACCTCCAAGCAAGCTTCAAACAGACCCAGACCCAGACCCATCTCCAAGAACTGAAGCAACACCCTGAAGTCTGACGCCTCAATTATTCAGACACTGTGACAACGGAGAATCTGTACTGAGACAATGATAGCGAGAAGTACCAAGCAGCAGTGGTTTTGGGTACACTATGTTACAGCAAAGGCATATGGGGGAGCCACATCATCACAAAAGATCCCTGTAACCCAAGCACTGTGGAATTTCAGGGACAGGGGGTACTGGGTAGGTAAGTAGATGATGTGGAGGTTGCACCCCAATGCAGAACAGCCAAGAATGATTTGCCTACAGACAACCAGCCATCAGGGAGAAGGCCGTTCGTCTGAGTAGCCATCCCCTCTTCGGTTCACGCCTTACAGCAGCCGTTGTTGGCTACCCATTTGAAGGAGATGGGGGTGGGGCCGCCGTGGTCGCCGTCCATGATGGGCGGCAGCGGGGTGAAGAAGGGCGGCGCCCGAAGGTGCTGCTCCAAGCCACCGTAGATGCTTGACACATCGGAGCCAGACAAGCTGGAGACGCTACTCTGGGAGTGGCAGCGTGGATTGCTGACATCGCCAAGCCCTGGCGGCCGTGGAGGCTCAGAGCTAGGGGGCATGGTGAGGCACGATGGTGCCCCTGTTGGCATCTTGCTGCCCCCGTTCGCAACAACGTTCGTGCTGTGCCCTTCTTTCTTAGTGTTGAGGAAGCGCCCACCGGAGCCTCTTACACGACGCATCGCATGAAGGTGGCGCGACTCATGGAGATAGGGCTGCAGCATGAACAGCATAGCGATCACTGACACTGGTCAAAATTGTGACAGTAAAGTATGCGAGCGTCGCAAATGCTGCTTGAGATGGCAGCTGTCAACTGCCATGAAAGTAGGGAAAGGGGTCACCCAGCTACGCTCACCTTTCTGCCTTTGGTGAGCCTTTTCTCGCTCTCTGCCTTAGCGCGAGCACGGCGACGACGGAGGATGCCTTCGTACTGTTTTGGGTTCACATAGATGGGTGCATCAGCTGGCGCATTTAGTGGCAACAGCATTCTCCCACCAGACTAAGTTACATGGGAAAAAATTATCATTAGAAATTTCAGCGATGCTGTCAGTATCATGCTTCATAAATCTGCACTTGCTCTTCCACTCAATCAAGCTATAATAATATAAGGTAAAAGTACAATATAATATATATGGTATTTCTGAATTCCTTGAATTAGTCAAATCTTTTCGCTAATTCAGGTTAATGCTTAAGGCAGAGAGCACTGAACAAAAAAGTTAGAGCATATTAATTAGGTGACCTTTGTCTTTATATGTTTGGTTAGCATAACACATCATGTCATTGCAAATTCAGAAGTGATTCTAGCAAGAATACACGTGATTTGAGTAATTTGATGTGAAAAAATTTTGGTGCAAAAACTTGCTAGGAACCACGAAGCTAATGCAAATACTTGTAATGCAACCAACCAAATAGAATACTGTTGTCTCAAAATAAATATAACATACCATCGATCTCATTCCATAAGTCGTAAGCATTCCATAGCACTGGTCAGCACAAGAATAATTGGAAGGGGCCAGCTGGAAAGAAATGTGGTCAGTTTTTTTTTCCTTTTGCAAAGAAATCAGTTGACAAATCAGCACTGAAGAAATTCCAAGAAATGATTTTAACTGTAACAATTTCCAAATAGAAACTTAGCGAGTATAAAAGAATAAATAATGAACTTATATTACCATAGATTGACCAAGACCAATCTCGAAACGGCCATTGTATTCTGGGAATGGTGACTGCAGAGCAATAGTGGTAGAATTCTTTGGGTTTTTTTCTCCTTTACCACCCGACTCCAAATTCCCTGGACATCACAGGATCAGAAAACCATTAGAAATCTTCCATTTTCAAAATACTAAACTGTATAAATTCTTTATGAGCGCCTGGAAATCCACCCACAGCAAAATTGAAATATTATCAACTCCCATTATAGATAACATGAGTTCCATTTTGAAGAATTCAAAGAGTATCTCCAAGTTCTGAAAAGCTGAAGAAGTACCACTTTCTTTTTACTCCTATTTTTTTAGTCTGGTGGCCAGTCACCCAACATTAAAAGTTTGGCATTCATGCAGTGTACTTCCCAATCACTAAAACATGACATATATTCCAAACGATATAGATCAAGAAATCACAGCTGATTTAGATCTAGGCTCCGTGATAGAGTATTCGACACTAAAGATAAAAATAGTATGCCTTAATAAAATACTAACCCATCCTACTCCTTAGTTTTAGTTTTAAAAAAAGAGCTAGTAGTTGATGGCAAGCTAGAAATTATATAATGAACTCCTATGGTTATTAAGACATGTATTTTACTTATGGATTCTGAGGGGACTACTGGATTCCATCACGAGCTAGTGAGCTACCCTGCTACTCTACTGTATGATATGATACTATGTAATGCACACGGGAATAGCCATTCCATGGTGGATAGTTGTTGACTCTAGTAAGTTGACTCTAGTAACCATCAAAGTATGTGCTATGTCCTGTATTCTCTCTTCCTGTTTATGCATATGTTTTCCTAGAGCTGTAGAACATGCTTCTATGTTCCATGTAAATAGACCACCCTAATTATTGTTTCATGCGGCATAGCCTACAAACACAGGAGGCAGTATGCTAACATATTCTGCCCGTGCCCAGAGATGGACTTAATGCAATGTGATGTGCATCAAGAAAATTGTTGACGAAAAGTATGAGAGATCCAGTCGCTAACTATTCCAATTCAAATTCATAGCATAGCTTAGGTTATTCACTCTTTAAGTTATTTGTTTGGAGCAAATATGAGATAACCATCTCAAAGAATGCCCAAGCACAGTTAAGTAAAGCCTGCAGCCATCAGTAGTCTTCATACTTCTGTGTATTTCGTTGCGTCTAGAATAGAGTGATTTTTTTTTCTTGTTCGTCAGAAGAAAAGTGTTGCAGTAGAGTGACAGCAGCAGCTACCGATCATAATGGAGGCGCCAATAATAGAACAGTCGGCAGCTGCGGCATCAATAGTAGAGGAGGCGGGCACTGGGGAGAATGGGACTATGTGGCATGGGCCCAAAACGACGGACAATCCAACTAATTGCACCCTCTGGCATGACAGGTGACATCCCCATATAGCATTGTCTTTGTTTATGCAAATAGGTGTACTAGTTCGTGCCAGCTTCTTGCATCGATACAAGCTGATTAAAAATCCATCTATTGATAGATTATACTAGTATGTATAATATACAGGTAGGTAGCAGCACAGAAAAGGTACCATGCTATTCTGCCGTCCTTACCTAAAAAACGCAGTTCTTGGAGGGGGGAAAAAAGAAAGAAAAAACACATCAAGTTCTACAGCAGCAGCAGGGCTACAAAGATACTATAATGGTTCCTGAAGCTTATCCTCCACATCGTCGTGCAATTAGACGATATATGATGATTATTATATTAAACCTTTTGAGTTTTTGACATCCACTTATATATGTTCTTCTTTTCATAACTACTTATATATGTTGGCATAGTACTAGCAATCTAGCATGCACAGATCCAACATTGACTTGCCAAATTCTCGCGTTCAATCATTCTTGTTCAGAAAAAAAAAAAAAGGATCCAACCAACAACAGCAAAAGATAAATAAATAAACAAATAAAGAAGTCACCTCGGAACACAGAAATTTGAGGACCTCAGGTGTCCCTCTCTTTGGGCGGCGCCGGCGCTGGATCCGGCGTGCCCTGAGCCCCCGGCACGACCTGGAACTGGGCGTCCCGGCGCGTCTCCTCCGGCGACAGGGCCGCCGGCTCGCCGAACAGCAGCTGGGGCCCCGCCCACCACGGCAGTGGGCCTGCTCCGGCAGGCGCAGCGCCATGGGAGGCCGCCTGGCTCCCGGCACCTGTGGCGGCGGCGACGGCCACCTGACCAAACCCCTCGTGGCCCTTTGAAGCTCATCATGGCGGCGGCCTGCTGCTTGCCTCGCCGAGGAGACTGAAGCTGAAGGCTGCCTCACCAGAGACGACGACGACGGCAGCAGGTGGCTTGGCTCCTACGCCGGATGGAGCACCAAAGAATCCAGCTGCAGCCTGTGGTGGGCGAATAATTAATTAAACAGCAGATTAATCAGAGAGAGAGAGAGAGTTTGATGTGGAAATGCTATTATTAAAATGATTGCTAGGTGAGGTGGGAACAAACAGGCAAATGCAGCGGGGAGCATAAAACACAGGTTGTTGGAGAATCCGCAAGAGCGGAATCTCAAAGGGCACAAGGAAACAAGAAGTGAAGAACATCCATCAACCGGATGAAAAATACTAAGAGCAGAGCCAAGAAGAAGGGGCAGGGCCGGGTAAGTAAGCTACAGAACGATGCACCATGGTTCCATGAGAAACCAACCAAAAAAGAGGAGAGTGGCGAGCCAAGAAACTTGAGACTCGATGATGGAGAGAAGAAAACCAAGGGAGCAAGAAGGAAAGAAAGAAAGAAAACCGGGAAATTAAATGATTGGACAGGAACAGCAAGTACCAAGGGAAATCAGTTCAGTTTCCAACGAGGCCCGCCGGCTCTGGGGGAGGAGGAAGAGAGGAAGAAGAAGAAGAAGCACGCCAAGATCAGCATGGAAAGCAGGGAGGGAGGGAGGGGTCGCTCGCTGGTTAGCAAGATCGGTGGTAGTGACGGTGAGCCCAGGTGGTGCAGAGGGCGAAAAGATTTGCAGCGTTGGGCCGGGGAAAGGCATCGGCGGCGGCGGTACCTTGCCTCACCTGAGCTGAGCTTGTGTGACGCGTCGGTCCAAGGGTTCAGGACAAACGGAGGAGGTGGAGGCAGGCGATGATGGACCAACACATGAGCGGAGAGAGGGGAAGGAGGAGGAGGAGGAGGGGGAGGCACAGGCAGGCAGCGAGCGAAGCGAACGAGGAAGCCCCCCAGCGGCAGGGGGACCAGGAGGCCGCCTCCTAATAATGGACGCAAGAGGACAACAGTAGCACACAGCGAGGAGACGAAAGGGAGGGAGAGAAAGTTTTTATATTCATGTATACATACTATATATATACATGTATATATAAATAAATGCAAATTGGTTGTGTGTGGGCACACACGCAGCTATACTACAGACGGAGTACAGAGTGAAGGTCCTCCAAGCTAAGCGTGGAAAAGTCTTCCGTCTCACATCTCTCTCCTCCCATGACCCATCCCAATTTAAGAAAAAAAAAGGAGGAGAGAAAAAGGTGGAGGTCGCCACGGCCACAAGTAGGAGCACTGCTTGAGTGCAAGATAAGATACTGCCTGCGGCGCGGCCTCTTTTGTTTCTATTTCTGAAGTTGCCATGGCGGCTCTCCATTGCTTGTTTTAAGGGCAGCAGAGTGGTACGCTTGATTCCCATGTCCACTGTAGTCGTCGCCACTGTACTAACCTGGGTAAGATTCCCAGGAACACGGCGAGCTCGCTTGCCAAATCGGTCGGCCGCCGTGCTACCTGCCAACTGTTGCTTGCTTTGCTTCCCTACGCTAGCCTCCCTCGCGGAAAGGGCAGCGGCGGCGGCGGCGGCGGCGGCGCGGTCACCGTCGTCCCCTGTACTACCACCAGTTCGACGGGGGCGAGGTTGGCTCGGCTGCTCCTCCACCTGTCCCCCCAAGAACCATGGAGCTCTATTATTTGGAATTTTGTTTTACGCGATGCTACGATTGGCTGATGCGTGTGAGCCGTCGTCCATTGATAGCATCGGTTGTGCTATATGATGCATGTCAGAACTCAGAAGAGCTCTTCTCATTCATAGAAACAGCTTAGCTCTGCTAAGTTATTATTATATAATAATGATCTCATGTTTATCTATAACAAATGAAGTTGTTGTTGGGTTAGGTCACTGTAGAAAAAGCGGCTGCAGCCCGCAGCCGAACGAAGTTGCGGCGTCATTGTCGTTGTTGTTGATTCTGTTTCGTATTCATTTTTTTTATATAAACTTGCGACATATTATTGCATTGCTCTCCATATCAGCACTAGGTTGCCAATAAAATCATTATTTTACGTGCGTATAGGCACATGTTCTTTTGACAGACAGTGTCAGAATAAGGTTCGAAAGATAAAAACAATGTCAAATAGAAAAATATAAAAATTGGTGTTAAGTATGGAAGCATATTTTTTTTTCAGTATTAAATAGGAAAATTTTCTCCCTTTTAGAAATTTTAATTAGGGCCATGCATAGTGGCAATATATACTGCATTATACTCTCGATGTCTGACGTGGGGAGCACCGTCGTCTCTTTTTCTGAACTCCAACCAAGTATGTAAATTTGTACGTAAAATATTATCCATTCTCTTCTGTTAGAAAGATGTACCAACTTGTGGTAAAACATGGCAAACAGACAAATAATTGTGTAACCACTAACCAATCATAAAAATTAAGAGAAAATTAATATAAATCTCCACTAAGAAGGGTCTAAAATCATCCAATTAAGCCACTTTTGAACCTTGACCGATTTGCTTGGCCATTGTGACAAAAAGAGACACCTGAAATCATTGACACCAAGCTGCATCTTGCCAATGGGCCGGGTAAGAACACATTTAAAATAATTCCCCCATATAATACAAACTCGTCGTGGCATAAAACCATTAGGACCATAAGTACTTTAAATTTTATGCAACTTAATTTTATTAAGTGGAAATACAAGTAGCCCAAACATCTGATACTTGTGCACTGAGCACTTGCCACAACCAGTACAGAAAGCTCAACAGCCGCCACTGCATGGCCACATGGGCCATACATGTTGCCAAATGCTGAGCCCTATCCACAGAAAACAAATAAAAACTAAAAATGATCTCTAAGAGAATCTGCATTAGTGTGGAGAAGCAACTACAACCTTTTTTAATCGCAGTGATGATACAGAATGAGCTGATACAGTATGAGCTGCCTTTTCAACATGATACTATAATATGCCGACATGCATATTTGATGGAACACCATTAGTGGAGATCACTCTCCTACATTACAACTTGCAAGTTGTCTTTTCGTTTATATAATCCTCTTGTTAGGTCGTGGTAGGTTAAGATCAATGAAGCGCGCTATTCTCATTGGAGACAAAATCCTAATGCACAGATGGATATGAAGAAAACGGTTAAGCCGTTTAGGTGCACTTTGAGTACATACCACTAATTTTTATTTTGGTATCATTGTTTAATATTATAGGATTAGGAGTGATTCTTGTTTGAGCCTTTCTACAGACAAGGGTTATCTTGATAGTTTGTTGTAGCAAAAAGGTTCCATTCCTTCGCAAGAAAAAGGATGTTGTGTTGTAGTTAATGGACAACTTGGCAAATGTTAAAAGTAGTGTTCCAACACTAAGAATCAGGGTAAACAAAATGCAATCTGCTGGCCTTTAGTTTGTTGGGATTCTTGTAGGCCCTTCATCAACTAGGACTCGTAGAATTTATATAGCTAAAAGAGATAATTCATCTTGCGCTCCTTATTCAGTAAATACTCCTTCCGGTTACAACTAAAGTAATGTTTTGGGTTGTCCTAAATCAACCGCGCTCAATATGGATTGGAAATTATTTTTTGCGTGTTAAATTCATATTTGAAAAGAATATAAGATGCAAGTAGATTTTTCTCTATATTTTACAAATATTTGTAACAAAAAATACTAGCCAGTCATACGACCTAGTATGCATCTCATTTTAAGCATGATCATAATGATCATTAGCATGTTAAACTCCTCATCTACTAAACTTATGTTTATGTGTGTTGTTGAAACTAACACTTCAGTGGTTTAGCAGATAGTCTAGCTATGTTCGTCCCGACAAGTGTCATATCATTCTGTCAGCTGAGTTTGTTAGTCAGAAAAAGTCGTGCATTAATGGACGATCCGCTAGAATACATGACACCTAGAATAGAACATGCAATATGTTAGGTCTCCACTTCCTTCACGCCTTGACCCCACATGTGAGCACAAATAGGAGCCTCACAACACCTCTCTCTCCCTTGGCATTCCCTATAACACCTTCCTCTCTAGCCAATAAAGGAGGACTTAAGGAGGAAGAAGATAGGAAGAGGAAGAGTTCAAGGGATTCACCAAGGAGCTACAATATAGGACCCCAAGACCCTCTCCATTGCTATGGTGGAGCTGCAATATCTCCCATCCTCTAATTTGTGTGGAAGAGGAGGAAGAAGAGCACGCTCTCTACTCCAGCCTTGGGTTGTTGGGCACCTAGCTAGTGTTCTAGGGACTTTTGGCAATCCCTAATCCAAGTTGAAGGAAGCTAAGCTTAGAGCATCTTATATAGCTCCTTAAAACTTTTTAGTTCTATTTTTAACGAAAATCCACTCAACATTTTTTGTATCTAAACTTCTAAAGTCTCTAAAGATAAGCACATGGTAAATCTTCTTGACTGTATGCTTCGCGATGATTGTTTTTTTTTCCCACGTGAATCCACTATGGATCGTAGACTTCTTTTTGGGTTGGGTTGAATCAAATAACCTTGAGGTATAAGAGTACAATTTTTATGTCCTTTGAAATAAATTTTAAAGTTGTTTCCGATCCATATATATCCAACCCATTGAAATGCTAACATTTCATAAATTTGACATAAATCAACTTTTATGGAAAATAGGGAAAAAAGTTATAGTATTCTAAAGTTTTCTTTTTGTCAAGGAGGCTACCAAGGAAATGTGCTCCTCCTAAAAAAAACTGTTATTTTTTCATTTTTTGATAATTAACTTTAACTATATATATAAATATTAATATTTATAGTACATAATTAATATTAGTAGAAAGATTTAATTCTTTTAATAAATTTATTTAGAGATATAAATGTTGTACTTTTTTAATAAATCAAGATCAAGAGGAAACATCAGAACGACAGTTTTTTGACGGAGCTTGAGTACGATGTACACTCTCGCTTGGCTGTGTGGCCTGTGGGCCTGACACTGCACCTAGATCCTTCCCAATGCTGCGCCTGCATTGCACTGAAATGGTGCTGCCATGAGCGGCCACCACTCTTTCCTTCCTCCTCCCACTTTTTCTATCTCACGTCATCCTTCTTATCCTCTCCCTGTTTTGTAGCGTCCCTGTGTTTCTCTCATTCTCTTTTTTAACGAATCAGGCAGATTATATATATTATTATTATATAAAGACGTGTTTCTCCTTTGCAGCTTCTTGTTCTCTACTACTAGTAGATTGCCACTGCTGCTAAAATAAAAGGTTTGCTTTGTCGCTGTAGCAAACTCAGATTCAGATTCTTAGCTTTTAATGGAGTTGGATTCGCACAACTTTTTATCAGTGTTGCCAGAATTGTATATCGATAAATTTTTTAAAAGAGGAAGAGTTAGGTCTAAGACCAAAAAAATATACAAAAAAATATTAAATAAAACAGGCGAAACATATAAAGTAGATGAATACACCTTAATCCCTTTTTTCTTTATAATGGAATACATTTTTACATTTTCTAAAACAAATAGTACATTGAGTTGATATCTGATTGCCACAACGTATTAAGTACGTACTTAGAAGATTTATCAGTGGCATATTATTATGTTCATCATAAAGAATGCAGCACTTGTTTTGCTGTTGCGGTGGCCATTAGACATTAGCTTTGAGTGCACCTTTGGAGCAAAAGTGTGGGTGCCTTTTAGAGTTGCTTCTGTCTCCTCGTCTTGTCCTCTCATAGTGCAATTTTTCGCATCTTTTTAACCTCTTTTAGATTTTAGATGACACAAAGTTCGATTCCCTTTGGTGAGCTGTGCCTCCAGTGTACAGTATCGTGTCAATGCCACTCTGCGCAAGTGTTTTTGTTTCAGTGTGGCTTCGTCATCGTCAACAGCTGGCGAAAGAGGCCAAGAAACAAGGATGCAAATACAGGCGCCCGTCCAAGGTCTTCTTTCATCAGTCATCACTGTGTCTGTGTGCACCCAAGGCGCACTTGAATAGGAGTGACAGCACACGGATCAGGTCAGATGTGGGTGGAATCTGATACATCAAATTTTACCCGTAATCGTGAACCCTGTCGGTTAGGGTTTTCTACCCGTGTTCGCATCGGATGGGTACCTGCCATCCAATTTATTCACGATAGAAGAAATGACGTATCATCATATTATGATCGCATCGACGTAGTACATTATACTTCCTCCTCAGTCAACAGATTTTCTAGCAAGAGAAATAACCACACAACCCTTTATTAAGCTTCTTAACTTCAACAGAACTGACCACTTACCGTGACGATGGAGCACTGAGTTTTGTTGTTTCCAACAATACGTTAATGGCCCGTTGGCTTCCTGTAATTTTTAGGTTGTGGAAGAAAAATCTATAGAATCATCTATAATTTTAATTAAGTTGGGAAAGAAGAATCTATGAAATCTATTTCCCACCTTTCATTCTATGAATTTAAGATAGACTTATATGTGAACTTTAAAAAGTTATAGAATTTTAAATTTTTCTTTCACAACTATAGTTTATACTATCAATTTAATTTTAAAAATTCTAGGAAACCAAACAAGCCCTAAATGTTATTGAACACACTACATCAATGGTTGGAGTATGATGTTTAGTGAGAATAAATAGGTACATTGACTACTAGAAACCACGATACTAGAAACCACGAGGAAATAAATAGGTCTAATTGAAGATATGATGAGGGTCTGGAACTTGAATTATTTTGAAACAAATTTCAGATAATAAATTTATTTTTTCAGAGGCAGAGGCTATACTAGTTTGACACCCTAATTTTTCTAACGGTACTCCCAATTATTAAACTAGATGACTTCTGTTTAGGGTTTAGGGCTAATAAGCCAAAAACACTTTGTAAAACAAATTGATTTTTTATAAGAAAAATACTATTAGTTATAAGTTGTAATGGCTTTTCAGCTGAAGCAAACAAGTAATACTTAATAATAAAGATAGAAAATACCTATGGTTTCTTATGTTAGCACTGCCCTAAATAATACTTAATAATGATAGCAATCACACACGAGGCAGACATAATTGACGTTATGTGGGTCAACAATACTCACGATATCATCACAGCCCACGAAAATACTAAACAATAAGGACTCAAGTAAATCACATTTCACACAAAAAGTGCAAGGCCTTACAGAATGCATCACGGATCACACAATCACCCTTATCGTTTTGCCATATTCCGGGGTACGCAACTGGTACCTACTCCATTATCGATACAATTTTATAGCCGCACCTTAGATATTCTTTCTGGTTGGGGTACCTGACCTGGGTACAAAATCCGTGGGTATTCACACCAAGCGTCCGATTGCCATCCCTAGCTGAACTGTGAATCCGTGATGGTGCTTGCATTTGTGGTCGTCCTCATCCAGATCCCAGCAGTTACTGCTGCTGTTCCAGCACTCCAGCTCCATGCAGGTAGGTCAGACCTGAGCAGTAACGGTGGTGAAACATGTGCTAATAATAGCCTACTAATACTCCTTCAGTCCAAAAAAAAAACTACGGCTATATGCCGGTTAAAGTGGTTCATGTTTGACTAAACTTTTAGTAAATAATATTCATATATATGGCTCCAATAAATTAATTATAAAAATACATCCCATAGTTAATCTAATGGCATTAGTTTGATATTAAAAATATTAATACTTTTTATCTATTAGTCAAACTTAAGATATTAAAATGTGGGAATGCGCTAGAATTGCATTCTTTTTTGGACGAAGGGAGTACCAGTCTTTAGGTTTGGGAATGGTAAACAGCTCTATAGTGAAAAATCTGCACTCCATGACTAACAAATGGAACTAGAATATGCCATTTAAACTATTAAGTGAGCCCGGTGAAACAGCTGGTCCATCGCTTGCAGCAGCATATGTAATACCAGTGCGAAAGGGACCTGCAAGAATATTCAGTTTTCACCAGCTGAGATTCTCCATCATTTTCCATCTCTGTCATGCCGTCGCCATAATTTGTTGTTTCGATGATCTGTTGCCAAAGGGGAGGCAGCTCGGTTTCACACCCTTACGGAATTTACTCCACTTCTCGCGTCGCTAATATCCATATTTTTTCCGCATATGATTAACATCTGGTTATGCAGGAGCTGTAATTTCTACAAAAGCTTTTGGCTTCAAACGGGGCAGCATAAATGTATTTATTGGACATGTTTGGATATATACATGGCTAGTTCAAAAGCTTTTGGGCTAGTTTTTAGCTTAGCTAGCAGCTAGCCCTTAGATCCAGAGGCCAGATAGGACGGTATGCAGGAATTTTTCTATATAATTCTTATACGAATTCTGTGAAATTTGTGTTGCAAACTGGCCCTCAAAAACGTCATTTTCATTGTAAGCTCAGAATCTCAGATAGAAGCGCCCCTGTTTGGAACGTATGAATGTTTCTGTACAATTCCTATTCCAAACTGGCCCTCAAAGATGTCATTTTGTGTCACTAGCAATAGCAGGAAAGATAGAAGTTACTCAGCAAGTCAGGGCAGAATTGAAAAAGGACAGACAGGCTGCACAACCAAGAGGGAATCTCAACCAGCTCAACTGCCAGATGACATTTTCAGAAACCTTGACCGATCGATGATAGGTACATGCTGTCGGTATCACGAGCACACAGCTCTGCAAACAGGGCAATATATACGACTCTTACTTCTGGGCCAAACATAGTCATCAGCAAGATAGCAGCTAGCTCATCACAAAATGGAAGTTAAAGCGCAAATGGTGATAAAAAAATAGGCACTAAAATGACACCAGCAGGCAACGGTACATACAGTAGAGCTCAGACAGGGTTAAAACTGATCTGGATACAAGCAACTTGGACGGCATTCAGAGCTTCGACAGAAAGAGGCGGGAGCAGGAGAGAATAAACAGTGGCAGCGCCAAAACAGCCTAGAAGATCTTGTTGAACTGGCCGCTCAGAGTGTCCTTGAGGTTCGAGTAAAGCCCATAGAGGGAGTATTGCCTCAGGTTGGATACTTCATACCATGAGTTCAGAACCGACTCGTGCTTGTCCGTACCAGAGAAAGCCAGCTGGATGCCGATGCTACAGTCGACAGGCCCTTGGGTCTTGCAGCTCTGCGTCCTGATGGCGCATGTTTGTTTGCCAAGACAGACAAAGTTTGACTTGCCAGAGCAAGCACCACAGCCATCCTTCTTCCAGTGCAAGTTTTGAAGTCTGCCTTTATTGAACTCAAGTACCTACGGAAGAATAGTCAAGTAGCAATAAGATTCAGACCTTCTGTTACGTGTTTAGATATGCTGGACATAATAGTGTGTCTGTCGATTCATACCAGGGTGAAGCTGGACACTGTAACTGTGGCGTTGGATACAAATATTGGAATAGATCTAGCTGCATACTTCCTACCAGCAAATGCTACCATGAATCCACCAGCTGAAGCCTACAAAATAGCGAATCTTTGATAACAAAACAAAGGATACTTGAGCTCACACGTGACAACCAAATCACCATGACAGTAAACTTGGTGACTAGATAGGGTGTGAGATTAGCAATCAAAGATGTAAAGTTCCTCCTCATCTTCCTTTTTTAGGTCAAAGTAGAGCGAAACAAATTAACACCCTGAGGTTAAGCAAAGCATTTAAAGAATAGACAACTAAGGGGAAATCCTGGAAATTTATTGGTCTTCAGTCTTTAGTGCCACAAGTATAACAGTTAACAGTATAGTTTATTCATAAGTTATGTACCAAAATATAATTTCATGTTGCAGGTTAACAAAAATGCAAAACAAATCATTGTGACAAATAAAAGATAGCTAGGATCAGAAACAGGCAAGGTACTAGGATCTTGAAAAAACTAGTTGAACGGTTTTTTACTTCTTAACATCTTACATGGAAGCCTTGAGATTGGCACAAAGGCATTTTCGACATTATGTGACACAACAATTTCACAGGCAGTTTGAATTACGATTATGCATCCAAGCAGATCAGATACTTTAAAAGACAAGAATTTCTTAATATGGGCTAGACCAGGTTTGAACTCCAATCCTAGACTCCTAACATGGCATTGCATAGTTTCATGGTTTCCATTAGTTAAAAAAGTTGCACGGATAGAAGAAACATTGTGTCAATGTAGCGTTTTAGCATTCTCAGAGGTCAGAAATTGGATATACTCTTGGCAACTTATAGCACAAAAAAACAGAGTTCGTTTCTTATAGGACCAATGCTCTTTTGAGGATATATGCATGATGAACATGAATAAGAGCAAGATTCACATTCATTCATTAGGACAAGGATCTTGAGAAATTCATTAATTCAAATTATACATATGTTCGATATCCATTAGAAGTCCATAACCTGACGTAGAGAAAAACTATCCTTGAAGCAAAGCTATGATTTTATTTTTTCATAAAATGGCTTTCAGCAAACATAAAAGCAATAGTGATGCTAATTAGGCAAAAACAAATCAACAGGCTGCCCCTTCAAGTCAACCCTGGCGAGTACACTAACTAGGTGGGCAGATTAGATACTGCAGGTAGCATTGCCATTGCCTTCTCTTGTGATCTTACTTGATCAGTAAACAAAGACCAAAGTAGTATCTAACAAATATGGAGCTGTGGAGTAAAATCTCTGAATCAAATCAACTGACCAACAACTGTGTAACTCAAAGCAGAAGCAGATAAAGAAATTCAAAAGAAAACACCAAAGTATCATGCAAACCCACACGATGTCCACATCTCCAGCTTAGGAGAACCAAGAAATGCTAAGTCACATTATCAACACCAAGGTAATGTTCACGGTTCATCCACCTACTCCCGCATTTCTGTAAGGACTTAGAGCATTAATTCAATTTCATCGTCCTTTTGATAAAACAGGAAAAAAAACCCGGCCATCCAACAGTTTTATATCTGAACTCCCTAAAGATAAGCACTTGGTATATCTCCCCCTTGACTCCTCAGATATTCACGTGCTTTCTACGCTTGGTATCAGCACTTTGCACCAGTTTTTTTTTTTCCCTCCCAAGCACGATTTTCTTCTTTTCACTCAAGATCTCTGGACAACATCCTGCCGGTCTTGGTCGGCCCCAGATGACTGGGCATGGCCAGGCCGCCGCTGGCCTGGCTGGGGGCGACTGCAGCTTGCTGGCAGCGGCAGCTAGTGGCTGGAGGGGGGCAGGGGTCGCCTCTGGGGTGGGGTGGGAATGGGGGAACTGCGGAGAGCTGGGGGCGGCGCAGCCGGCTGAGGGGAGGCAGGGAAAGGACAGGGGGCACTGACGAGCCGAGTGAGGAATACATGTGATGTGCTCCTTTTTTATTTTTTTAGCAACAAAATATTGTACACTATTGGAGAAAGGCAACAATTTAGCTCCCTACTCAGTTTGGCCCCTTGGTGATTTAGCAAGTGTGCTTTAAAGAGCTTTTGGAGATGCTCTTAAAATGCAAGATTGCTGGATCCACCCAACTTACTCCTTAAAATAGCAACTTTGCCTGGTAGGGGATGAATTGTGCCCTTTTGTGCTATATTATGGTCATCCCATCTTACTAGAAACAAATCACCAAGTATGGTTCCTCATGATAAACACAAGGCAATATGCTTAGAGCCCTGTAAACAAAGGAAGTACTAGGATCTTGACAAACTATGTGGACTGCCTTTCTGCACAAAAGAGTTTAACCTGGAACAGAGGCACCTCAGGAGTCAGGACTTATCTGATCTCCCCATCGCACAGATGATTTGATATACAGCTATGAATCCTAGCAACTTAGATGCATCAATTGCCTAGATTTACTATTTTCTAAAAACGTGATGCTTTCGCACTCCCATCATAGACTCCTGATTTGAAATTTCAACATGTGATGCTTTCGCGCTCCCAACATTTGCATTTATCCTAGGAAAACTATGGATATTGGAGAGCAAACAAAAATCCTTAGATCACAATCAATTTCTCAAAGGATATATGCATGCAGAAAATGAATCTCAGGTACAAAAAATTAAAACACTCATTAAAGCATGCTGAGCTTATATATTTCTCAACATGCCAGTAAATTGAGTTCTTGTCAAAGTAAAACTAGGACAAAATAGAGTTTTCCAACAGATAAAGAAAGAGGGACTAAGGGAAACTTGGTTTCGGTTAAATATCACATGTTTCTTCGCTATTTCAGGGTTTCCCTCTTTTATATTGTTGTTGTTACTTTTCTTGTCATTTGTTGTTTCACAATATGAGTCGCTTGCTTTGGACCTCGTGGTACAGAACTTCCTGAAATAAATTATTTCAATGAATGGCAGTGCACCTACCGTTTTATGCCAAAAAGATCTTAAACAAATTTACAGACGATGCTAAGCATATTGAGATGGTGCAATTCATTGGATACTTCTAAGATCAGGATCACACACTATGACACTTACAAGTTACATCAAACAATGCCCGCTCTCCCAACAACATAAAACTAATCCTTTGATCCTATTGACCATTCACTACTATTGGAGTCATGGGGTCGATATCTTGCATTGAATCAAATCACGGAGCAGCAACTCTGTTACTCCAAGGTCGCATTAAGCAGATGAACAAATTCTACGGACGCACCAGGATCATGCTAAACAGCCCTACTTCCTGTTAGAAGAACAAATAAATGCTAATCAACACTACCTTCGGCGTGGCAACCGACCTGCACCTACTTCCGCATTTCCACAAGCACGCAAAAGGCAAGGTCCGCCGGAATTCGGATCCGCCCCCAAATTTATTGACTCCAAACAACAAATCAGAAACTCAAAGCAAGCAAGAAGGCCAGGATAACTTACTGGGTTGAATCCGGTGGTGGTGTTGATGGTGAGGAGGGAGATCTCGTCGACCTTGGGGCGGAAGACGGCGAGCTGCCCGGAGGAAGCGAGGTTGAGGCGGCGGTCGCAGGGGGAGAGCTGTGTGTTGCCGGAGAAGAAGGCGTTGTATGCCGCAAAGACCACCCCGAAGGTGAAGCCGTCCCCGCGCTGGATCCGCGCGTCGCTGCACGGCTCGTAGACACCGTTCGTGTCACCCGCCGCCAGCTGCGCGAGGCAGCAGGCGGCCACTGCGAGAGATAGGGCAGAGAGCAGCGTACGCGTCGCGGAGACGGCTGCCATGGCGGTCGGCGGCGAGATTTTGCGGGCTCGCTTTGGTGGCAACCGAACCGACCAAGCTGGCTCCGGTAACCACCGCGCTTTCTGAAGAAGAGAGGAGAGCTCGTGGGTGACAGCGGTGGTGGTGGGTGAGGGAGAAAGGTGACTAGGGCTTGTTCGGTTGGTTGCAAGTTGCAAGCAACTTGCAACTTTCTCCACTCTCTCTCCATCACATCAATTTCTACCCGCATATATGGGACTAAATGTTAGTAAAAAAATAACTAATTACACAGTTTAGTTGTAAATCACGAGATGAATTTTTTGAGCCTAGTTGGGCCATGATTGAACAATATTTGTCAAATACAAACGAAACGCTACAGTTGCAACTTTTTCTAACCCCATGAAACCGAACAAGGCCTAGGTGAGAAGTGGTGGGCCATCACTTTCGGTTGGGCGATGGGCCTTTCAGGGTCTTTGCGGGCCAAGATGGGCTGTTTGAGAAGCCGGTGATTTCTGTGCGGGGCTTCTTCCTATTTTGTTGTACTAGGAAAAACAGCCTCAAAGCCAGGCTGTCTGTTTCAGGCTTTTAAATAGACAGCTTCCTACAAAAATTATAAAGCCGAAGCTGAAAGATATTCTATTCCGTGGTTTTATAAAAATATAAATAATTTAAAATTAATATCCAGAAACATATAGCTAAGGAATTTTCGTGAACATATATATACTTATATATTCAAAATGTACAGAGCTCTAGGAGTATCGTTGACAATAGTTTTGAAGCATTTAATTAGATCAAATGATATCCATCACGTTAGATTTGTGAAACGTACTGAGCTAAAAAAAAGATTTGTGAAACGTACTTTGACAACAACTACAGCTGTTTACATTGTATATCTTAAAAGTAAACGACTAAGGTTATTTTTTTAAAAAGAAAATCCATGACCATGTTGATGGATGGTGAAGTTCGCGGAAAGTGTTTTTGTAACAGAGCTACTGGTCTCAACAACTGACGGTCGTTGCCTTGGTCACTGTCTTAGTTGGTGAGCAACTGTGGCAACAAATGGAAAACGGCGACAGTGAATCCTCAGCTAACCCACCAACACAATACTTCCAAAACACGAACTTCTCCAATTGCAGCAACAGAAACAATCTCTCGTCACAGCGCCCACGCGATGGTTCGAGCCTCAGGAGTAATCAAATTATATTAATTATCTCACCTCTCACCAACGAGCACTGAAATTACTTCTCTGAGTATTGTTTTTTCATATAAAAGCTACGAGCACTGTAGCTTTATATTTCCATTTAGTATTGTTTTTTTTCTTCTAAATCTCGAAATGTCAACGTTGAAATGCTGAAGAATGTAGCAGATCAGAAATGAGCAGGACACTAGAAAGGCTTAGGAATCTCCGTGCTCAACTAACCAGACCGAAACTTTCGGCAAAGTCGATCGAAGTTCTGCGAATCATAGTATTCTTGCTGAAAATTGCTGATTGCAGCATAAAAACCAAAACGATTTCCAGCAGCGAAGTCCCTGTTATAGTTTGCTGATTTCCTGAGAACATCATTGTCAACTAGGCTAGATGTCAACATCAACCATTCCGAAGAAAAAGAATCATC
This sequence comes from Chrysopogon serrulatus, assembly GCA_015844335.1. Lineage (NCBI taxonomy): Eukaryota > Viridiplantae > Streptophyta > Magnoliopsida > Poales > Poaceae > Chrysopogon > Chrysopogon serrulatus. The sequence continues at coordinate 6,568 of JADLZL010002107.1, read as the reverse complement.
AGAATTCTTTATATATTATATATAAAAAGGAGAAACTCTAGAAGTGGCAACTGCTGAAACTGAATCTATAGCAAAGAGTGAAACCACCCCACTCCAGCCTTCAGAATAGCTTGGTGTTTCTGACACGCTGCCTTCCTCCCCTCTGCTATCCATTCATACACATGTTTCCTAACAGTTTTGCAAGCAAATCTACCAAAAATTGCAAGGTGCTAGTACTAATGCTAGGAGATGTTGACCGAGAAATTAATAGCCTCTTGCTTCCGACAGAGCATACAGGCACTACGCAACCACATTTGTGTACAATCTCAATCTGACAGAAATTTTACATGCTTTCCCAGTGTAGTCCATTGACAATAGCCCTGGCCAATATAATAACATAACCAGAAAAACATGTCATATCCCTTTCTTGTATTAAACCCAAACAAGACATGACAATCAATAGTACAGCTCTGGGAGTGGAGCAGATATAAAACAGGTCCCTTCGAACCAATAACAGCATTGCAGTAGCTCATAGCTCATAGTATAATGTTGGTGCTGGGGCAGATGCAGGACATACGAGAATAGAAGTGAAACCGGTGACCTAACAAGTCAGGCCACTGGCATAAAAAAATGTAACAATATCAGGCCCCAACTTTGGCCATATCAGAGTTTAAGGCTGCTTCGATGAATTGTTCTGTTTAGTGCAGTTTGGCCCTCCGTTTTCTCCTAACAGACTTTAGACAAAAGGATCATCCAAAGTCAAATATGCTCTTCCATGATAATTAGTTTATAATCACTTCAAGTACCATAATGGTCTAAGAAGCAAAGGCAACAGCACCATTGCAAAGGCTAAACGGCCAAAAATAGGGTTGGAGATGGTATATATGCAACGGAACCTACAAATCATCACAGCATGTATTCACAAGAGTACCTCCATGTAATACATAGGATGATCACATTAACTATTGCCCTACTAAGGAACTGTTGTGTTCAAACAGTGTACTCACAAAGCGACAATTCATAGTCATACCATACTCTCCCAGCAGCAGCATCTTCTTCCCAGGAAAAAAGAAAGAAGAACTTCAACAAAGAAAGGGAGGTGACAAAAGGATATGTTGTTCCTCTAGGAGGTTCTAGAAGGCAGAGATGAAACTACTCATTTGTCCATCTGATCACAGTGGAAGCAAAAGGAGCATGCAATCTAATATACCTTCAATCCCTGAAACAAGGAGAGGAAGTTCTGCAGAACCATAAAAGCATAGATTGTATTACTATGCGTAAGAGAAAATTAGGCAAGTAAAGTTTCAAAGGAATGAAGAGGAACAGAGGATTTACATGGAAACTGTTCAATGGACCTAGCAAAGAAGGCTACAGTGTGAATGAAAGGTTCAGCAGAATCAAGAAACAGACAGCAGGGATAGCATAGTTACATTCATACAATCAATACAGTATGACCTGTAAATTAATCTGACCAGAATGCAACAGACTTCCACAAGAATTTCTTTCACTACCAACATAAATGACTACCTAAGGAAGCTTGTCGTGTTTCAACTTTCAATATGACCTAATCATTGACCAGCACTAAAAGAAGGACCATAAAGGCCAAATACTTCTAGTACAAATGCAGTCAATCTAACAGAGGCAAAAAAGGGTTTCAATGCCTAAAAGAACAACCTAATGTAACAGGCATTCAATTGATGACCCAATAACAATCTAACGTAGTATGCTGCTTTATTATGAAAATGTTAAGCATACAGATTACTGAACAACCTAATACTCTCGCATTCCGTACTATGTACACTCCATTTGGAGACATTTCTCTCAACACAACACCTAAACAGAAGAATATTAATTCTTTCAGAGAGGCCGCAGCAAGTGCATATTTCCATACCTCATTCATCTCAGTGTACAAACTCCGACCGGTAAATGGTGGTTGCTTCAGACTAGTCACGTAGGATGACTGAGTCTGCAATCTCCATCAAAGGCTCAAGGCACTCAGGAGAAAACTTGCGAGCAAACATGTAAGAGTGTGTCATGTTCGACTTCCTCAGCTCCCTGATCAGGCTCGCGGATACCTCTCCAGGCCCATACATGTGTGGGTGGCCTGCAACTGAATCCGTCCAATTTACCCTTGTTAGGGTATACTTGGTACAACCCTCAGGATCCTGCATATCCAGCAGTGTGGGGAAGTAATGCTCCTCTGGGTAGCATGAATCTCTGCGCTCGATCAGACAGGGCAACTTGAACTTCTTCCAAAGGCGCATATCCCTCACGACCATGATGGCATGCCTTCTCGTGAGCACAAAGAACTGCGACCCAGCACGGAACTGATCATACGGGACCTCCGGGAGCATGACATCGTCACCCCGGGCATAGTACCTGTCATGCAGCAGCTTGGTGTCGTTGTCCATGTTGTCCATTATCTCTATGAAGCTGCGGTGGCGGCTATGAGGGCCAGCATTGTCGGAGACGAGTGCATTGTAGAGGGTGGGGAACGGGTGGAGCGGGATGCAGGACTGCGACAAGAGCGCGAAGAACTGGTTGTTGGGGTCATCAAGGAGCGCGGTGGCGAGGAGGCGGCGGGCGGCGGAGATGAGGGTAGGGGAGGCGCGCTGCGTGGCCTTGGCGGGGACGAAGCGGCCACGGAAGGAAGGCGTGGGTGGCAGCTCGAGGACAGAGTAGGGGTCGGCGTGGACGTAGAGGTTGAATTGGTGGGTGTGGCCGCGGAAGAACTTCTCCCAGAGCGGGGAGAAGACGAGGTCCGAGTTGGTGAGAAAGAGGAAAGCGATCTTGGGCGCCGGGCGGCGGCGGAAAAAGTAGGAGGTGGCGGAGGTGGGCGTGGGAGTGGCCGACGAGGAGGAGAGGATGGCTCGGCGGAAGAGCGCGAGGTCGTCGGACTCGTCGGCGTCCGGGATGGCCGGGAGCGTCTTGGGCGGGAGCAGGCGCGGCGCGAGGAGGAAGACGACCGGGATGGAGAGGAGCAGGAGCAGGGAGAGCAGGAACGGCGAGGCGTACGGCGACGTCATCTCCGGCCAGCGGGTGCCGCCGCGCCTGCGGCCTCCTCTCGGATCAGGACTCGTGGAATGCGCGCAGGCCGCGGCCAATGCAGCGGCGGATCTTGGGTGCGTGGTTTGGTGGTGGTGGAGGGATCAGATTTTTCTCCACGGGAGGGAAAAAAGAGCGATTGATTGACAGGGACAGTCTGCTCGCCTCAAATTGGGCACCAGCGAACTGGATCTTGCGATTCGGGGAGTAGCAAGGCGATTGATTGGAGCGCGACGAGAGAAACAATCGGGCGATTTCTCGCAGCTGAGGACGAAGCAGACAGCCGGAGGAACCGGGCAAGCGATTGCTCCGAAATGGTGGGGGCAATGGCGCTTGGCGCGGCGCCGCTAGGCCGGGAAGCGACGACACCCCATGCGGGGGCGGGATCTGGGTCGAGATCCGCGAACGGCAGGCCGGGGCGAGAGCGGGGGGGCGGGACAGCCAGGAACAGCGCAGCCGGAGCAGGAAAACCCGGCGCGGAACCAGGAATGGCGGATCCGGGACAGAGAGAGCGCGACCGACCTCGCGCGGAGGCTGAGGCGGCAGGCAGGCAGGCGGGCGGATCCCCAGGACCCTGGAGGAGATTGTGGGGGTAGAACTCTGTGGAGATCTGTCGCGCCCGCGGCGGAGGCGGCGGCGGCCGGAGGAGGACACGGAGGTGGGAGGAGAGAGAGTGAGGCGGAGGCGGAGGGGGAGGGACGAGGAGGGGACGCGCGCTTATATCTGCTGCGCCTGCTCGTCGCTCTCACGGGGCGGTGGGCCCCTCTTAATTAGCGGGGTGTGGGGTGGGCGTTGTTGGGAGTAATCGGCGACGGCGACGGCGACGCGAGCGATTACGGGGGGCGGTTAGCGTTAGCGAGTGGCTCCTCCTCCCCCACTGTTATAAAAAAGCGCTAATTTTGGGTCCCGGCGCGAATCTCCACGCGTGTGTAGTCTAGAAGCGTCTTCTTGCTCACTGGCACGCACAGCGGGGATAGCTAGCTAGCGCTATCGGGATCCGGACATCCATCCAGTGCAGTCACGTCACGTCGCGGCGCCGGGGGATCCAGCCGGGTGGAGGCTGACGGATGGGGCCGCGTGTCGGTGGCGTCTGGCGTGGGAGCTGCAGCTGCGCGCCCTTGTCGTTCGAATTTTTTATTGGACGGCGGTGGCTGCACCTGCACGAGGAGGAGGAGGAGGGGAGGTTGGTGGCTGCCGCGTCGCGCGGACAAGGTGGCGACGCTGACCGGAATGAAACCACGGGACGGGACCATACGCCCATAATTCCCACACTCCGTAGATGCAATACCAGGTGTGGCGTAGCTAGGGAGTACTACTGCTACTAGCTGGTATAGCTGCCATGCGTTTCGCATGTCTTGGCTCTTTGGCAAGCTTTTGATTTGATGATAACGTACTGTAACTCGGTCGGTTTGGAGCAGTTGAGCTAGAATGTACCGCTATGTTTTTGATAGACGCTTACTTGGGAGTTTTCATCTCTTTTTAATTTAAGAGTCCGACATATGCAATTCAGATGCTGAAATGGCACTCTTCCAAAATAAAGTCACGAGAACTTTTATTGAGAATGGCTTTAGGTTTAGTTTACTGTGGCTGTGTCTATTGACTTTGCCGTGATTTCTCTCCGTATGAATGAATAGGGTGTTGACTTTTTTAGTTCTGCTTCTACACGATTTACTACGGGCATGCTCAGTTCCTGGCCGCATTGGCCACGCCGCAGTGTGGCACTATGTGACGTTGCCATAACTATGATGTCCAAAGATTCTGCCATATACTCCCTCCGTCCCCAATTAATTGTCGCCGTGGGATGCGTCTTGTGAAAGTTTGACTTGATTTATAGAAAATACGTGCAATATTTATATCTCCAAATAATTTTGTTAAAAAACTAGACCCAAAGATCTTTCCGATGATACTAATTATGATACTAATCAATAATATTTATTATTTATTAAAATTACTTATTTATCTACCGGGAAAGCGGCGGCAGTTATTCGGGACGGAGGGAGTACACTTTAGTCTCGCCACACACTAGAAGACAAGCAGCAGGAGAAAAACAATAGGGAGACAAGCTAGGTTGTACGGTCAAACCTTGATAAGAACCAAAGTACCCGCCGAAGTTTAGATGTGACGCAGTGTGGCTCCAAACATGCTATACTTCTTTTGTTGATCAACAACACTTAATACTTTTAACATCCTATATGCGTCTAAGGACTAAGGTGCAACAAATGGCAGTACATAAACTCGTTTGCCAGCTAGGTCCTCTTTACTTTTAAATTTACATGCTTATTTTTTATCCAAAATCTCATGGATGGGATTTTTTTTCTTAGAAATAGAACATTACTCAGTTACTTTTTTCACGAAGTATATTTACAAAAGTTAGTAATTTTCAAAGAACGTGAAAGTACTTTTATAAGAAAATCTATATATATGCATGTTCTTTTTTCCATCTCCAGCCTATAGCATTTAGAAGTTACGTTTATAAAAAAAAACCATTTAGAAGTTACTAGACGTAAAAATGTAAAACTTTAACATTTCTAATTTGCGATTGACTTGGTTATACAATTGTCTAGTGCTCATTTTGACCACTAATTTCTCTTATGATATACTCACTCCCATTCATAAAGGATGCATTTCTCACTTTTTGATGAGTCCAATGATTTTAAGGTTGAATGTAAATATTTTTGTAGTATGAACTGTCCATATGATTAGACTAATAACTGTCCGTGAAATATTAAATTTTCAAATAGCTTATGTTTGCATTATTGGCTGGAGTGGGTCCTAGCTAGTATAGTCCTGAAGACAGGGGATGTCCATACTTCTGTATAGCTAGAGTGAGCTAAGCAGGACTATTCCATTTGGAGAAAAAAAATCCATCTATTGCGGCTCAGTCCAAACACGAGCACGTCATCTAGTTTTGACATTTGTAATCTCGTACGGTTGTACTTCTTCCGTTTCCATGACCTTACCGTCTACGTACAGGAGCTTCAGTCCACAGATGACTAGATCTGAGGACTTTGCCGCGGCGAATGACATGCTCAAAGTCTCACTAAAACTCATTTCAAGTTTTATTTGATTTTTGGCCGACCGTGTTTTTTTGACCTTTTGACGTTGATCCTAGATCTAATAGTTACCTGTTAATAATTAGTTTTAGATATAGATAGGTCCAATTAAGTTTGGATATTCAATTAGTAGCTACTCTCTGTCCTAAAAAGAGTGTTGTTTTAAATTTAACATCATGTTTGATCATTCGTCTTATAAATTTTTTTTTGCAAATATCATTTATCTTGTTATGACTTATTTTATTAGAGATACTTTACTGATGATTTATTTATTTTATAATATGTACAATATTTTTTAAATAATACGAATGGTTAAACATATTGTCTGAAAAGTCAAAAACGATATTCTTTATTGGCCAGAGGGAGTATCTCACTAGTTGGATTAAACTAGCTAAATGTAACTAATAGTTGCTGTTAATATTAGCTATGTATTTGCTAAAAACACACAGATTTATACATCTTTATACAAGAATGGCATTCGCCATGGATTT